>JAQQZZ010108920.1:0-12771 GCA_030265115.1 Mopalia vespertina | reverse complement strand
TTACTTGCGTTTATATAAGCGCATGTTTGGCTGACGTCCTTTATGTTCTCCGCTGACCCGCTGTCTCATATGCTGATTCTCCTTGTTTGGGTCATGTCACTGCGACGGCAGTACCGCGTCAGCCAGACATATACACGAGAGTAAATGTTTTTCGTTCGACGATTTTTTGATTTGGAAAGGCGATTTATTGATATGAAATGTGATTTTCAGCTTAGTTTTATATGAGCTTTTGGGGTTCGGGAAACAATAAATATCATACGCGTCAATCGATTTAAATGCAGAAATTAAATACGCAATACTGAATTAACTATATTATTCGTCTTGTTATAGGTGGCCAAACATATAGATTTAATGGACATAAGCTACTCCAGTTAAACATTAGCAGTTCAAGGAAATGTCATTATCAACCGTACTCAATTAAATTATATATGTGATAAAGAGTTAAAACGTTAGTTTCTCCGTGTTGCCATATTTAAAATCACAAGACATTCAAAATATCATAAAGAGCCTGTGGCAATCAAAATCCCCAGAATTAATATATTTGTGAATATTTTATGTTTATACTCTTCGTAATGATAAATCTCTCTTTAGACGTTAGCCGTAGGCATATGTGTAGTATTGCTATATGTACATATATGGTGTCTTATGAGCTATATGAGACTATGTTCAGTATTATATTTGATGAAGATTACATGTCTCAAAAACAAAACAATAGTCAATTTGGCTTACCAGAAATCAGCTAATGAATTCGTAATCGAACTTAAAACAGTGTTTGTTTAGATATTACCCTGCGACTAACGATAAAGTCACGTGGCGAACTTGATGATATCAACACTTTCCAATAAGGGTAAACAGTCATTCCGCAAACAAAATAGCCCAGTATCAAGCAGAGTGGGAATTAATATTGATGTTGCTTCGATTGGTGGGAGAATTTCCAACCTGAGGCTATTGCAGGCGTTCAAGCAGAAGATAAATAAGATATTTAGTAAGCCATTAACACATTTCGCAAGACAACCTTCAACGCAGTAGGCCTACATTAACGACGTTCCATTTTCCCGTATTCATGCTGTTTGTAAGCTCTAGACCGAATTAATACGACTTTCAAATGCTCGCTGATGTCAATGTAAATAGATGTATAATTTTATCGTCTGTTGGTGAAAATATTTGGATTTCAACTTCGGTATAGAGCATTCATTCACATTAGTCTTTCTGCATATTAAAGCATAAATGCTGCGAAGTTAATGATAAAACACGTTACACTGTGGGTCCGGAAAAATATTCATTAAAAGGTTGAGGGTTAGCGTTGTCATTAAACCATCCAGACTGGTGTAAAATGCATGGGTTCCGTTTGGTTGACGGTTTGTCGGACCCTCATGGGATAACACAATATGGTGGCGCTATAATTTAAAAACATTTACCATCCAGATTGTGCGTAACGCATAATTCCAAATCGTTTAATTCATATTGACGCCTCCTTCGCCGATGCCATTCCTAGACATACAAATTATTTATCCCACTTGGCCTTTATGAACACATTACGGGGGAGGTAAATTAGATAGATTGTATATAACGAATAATCCCAAAGGAGTTTAACCCATGATGACACCTAATTTACCATTCTTACAAGGAATATGTTTATCTTATATTTCCACTGTTCGAATGTTCGTACCCCAATTTTGTGTTTCCGATTTGACTCTGTATTGTTTTTTAAATGAAGACATAAACCCAAGCTTCAAAACCATTTGGCTGATTTTTTTTTCATTGTCAAGTTTGGTTTCGTGGTTTTGATTGTAATTATTTTAACTCAAAGTGTCTATTTTGTATTCATCACAAACACAAGTGTCGCTCAATTATTTTTATGGCCATTGTGTTTCTAGAGGTTCCTTCAACCTTTCTACATAAATCAGCATTGAGAAGACACTCGAGTGTTTTACCTCTTCGTGTAGAATTATTACGCAGTGCTAATGTTTACAGAGTGCTTGGAGCTGCACCAATAAATCGTCAGGTCTTGGCGGGTTGGCTTTAACAAAACACGAACTGTACTTCCTTCTCGAGAGAATGGCTATCTGATAAACCATAAAGGGCCATAGAAAGAAAATTAGATGATTTTCACACTATCGTTGTGTCGTTATATTGAGTGCGAGTGTTTAGCTGTACGGTGTAAAGCGACAATTCAAAGCAAGAAGTGGATATAGGGAAAAAAATAAACGTATGTTATACTATTCCTATTAAATGATTCAAACTAACATAGGATCCAGTAAAATACCGATTCAGTTAAATATGGCCTTACTGTTGAGGACGAGAAATAACTTAATCCTCTCTTCATTACGGAGTCGCAATGGGAACATGGAAACAGAGTCCAATAGATCGCGTTACTATATGCGATAATACCACGGTATATTATTGCGATAAATATAGTGTTCCAATTCAGTTGATAACTGACCAATTGAAATGGAGTACAGCCCTGTTTTTCCTAAGCCCTTCAGCAAAATGGGAGAAATATTTTGAGTTGATATTTTATTCGAACTAGGAAATTATAATACAGATATTCCATTCATTCTTTCTAATGAACAATAAACTACGACCGGTGGCTCAAAATTTCTTAAGTTAGATGTTGGATGACATCGCGTCACAATCAAGTTATATTATGGCGCGATTTTAAATCCTTTGTTACACAGCGCTTTTATTTTCAAATATATCCAATAAAAACTGACTGCAGAATATATGACAAATATAGAGGCGAATTCCATGTAGCATTTATAATTCAAAAGCAATGTGGAAAGATATGTTTTATGTTATAATATGTGATCAGAAGAAACGAGCAGATAAAAATGTTTAATTGAACATTTTCGTCATAGCAGTGGTAGTATATTATATTCATATACTTTATCGATTTTCCAAAGCCGTACGACCTTTTTCAAGCATCGTCGACTTCATTGAAATGAACTACACAATCGGCTATATCGCCTGAACACACACAACATTGTATACACTCGTATTTTACGAAAACTCGATTTTCAGGTCGAACCGTTCTCTTCTCAAGAAACCGACAAAAAGCAATCTCGAATTGAAAGAAGAGCCTCTTATACATAACCTGGAGAGGCAACAATAGAACATTTTGTAAGGGAATAGAATCACGTTCGAATTTATCCTCCATTTGAATATTCGTACTAACAAATAGCGTATAATAATCTACGAATAACCATCCACATTCCGTGGGCTGAAATGTACGAGTCGTGTAAATAGTTCGTTAGTATCGACTAGGCATTAATGTTGATATTGTTGTAGAGCAGCTAAGAAACCCTACAACTCCTGGATATAGGTTTATATTAGTTTTCTGGAATGCTAACATTTCTTGTGTCACTCACGGCTCCAAGTCATAAACCTTTTTTTTAATTCAGCTCAAATTACAGGTATTGTCCCGAACACTGCAGCTTCATTCTATTATCTGAAATTGGTAAGAGTAATATTGGATTGATCGATTGATTGATCGGTGTTTTACGCCGTGTTTAAGGTTCTTTCACTTATATGACGGCGGTGTATACCAACAATAATTGACACGAGCACAACCAGGATGTGAAGCGTTTCCATAATGTTGGAAAGCTAATTTTCCTCCAGCGTTAAGTAAAGGCAGCATTGCTTCCGTTAAACGAACGGCCCTTAGCCGGAGGGGCTGGGAGGGCGAGTAATATTGGAGGTATTTGTGCTCAAAATGATTTTCAGAAAATTGTAAAAATTCTATTTCACAAGTTGTGTATCATCTTTGAATGGTTTCAGATGAATTGGTTTTAAATCTATTAATAAAATTAAACTGAGATGGTGTCCATTGCGATTAGATGCTGTATCGCTTAATTAGAATTCCAAAAGACACCAAAGATTCACCTTCAGTTTAACCATTGTTAAAATACGTTGACAATTTTTTTTTACGAGGGGTATTTGTTTTCCTTATTTATAAAGTGTGTGACACATACATTCAAGAAAAATAAACAATAAATAAAAAAATTCACCAAAAATTTGGTTTGTCCCTATCTATACGTCATACCAAAATAGATAGGTCTGGAAACCGGCTATCCGATTGGTAGGACTCGTTTTTGAGTCATAAAATGGTGTTCACTGTATCACTACTCGACAAGACCGAGTTAACATACCCAATATACTAAGACATATTTTTCGGACGATGGGTGAACGGGAATTGTCAAATAGTTTGCAGGCAGTCTTTCGACGTTAATACGTTGGAGATTAGTGACAAGTTTAGCAACGTCACAAATTATAAATATGTGTGACGTCATTTAAAAGCACCACTTTCACTAATGTTGTAATGCCATTGTATGACCTTTCAAATATTAACTTACCTCCCTTGTCAACTTTCACTCGCACTACAGTTCAGTGTATAAAAACGTTAGGGGCACAGCAATAGTTAAAAGATTCTTTATTTCAAAATTAACAGGCAACCGACAAATATACCAAGAATATTCTATAAACAATTAACATGCATCTACATGTATACATATGGTGTATTTCCATAAGACACTGAAGTGAAAAGTTATATAAAGGGTTATTTCATAGTGTCACGTTGGCAAAACTTTAACAAAATAGCACACCCAGGTTTTGAATGATATAGGGTTAAACAGACTATACTGGAGATATCCCATTTAAAATAAGATATTCTTTGTCTTCTAACATCAACGGGAAGGTGTTTTACCCCTGTACTTAAATATTCTTAAAGTTAAGAAAAACTTGGCCAATATTCAAGTATCAATATGTTTGTAATGTGTGAAGCCATTTCCTACTCTTGCAAGAGACAAATAAAACAAGAATTACCTACCATAAAGTTCTTTTTGTGCTCCATGTAGTACAACTGAACGTTGAGCGTTTACAAAATGAAAGGAATTTGTCTTTATGTGTCAATTGCAGCAAACCAACACAATTTAGGATTTGTTTGAACAGTGAAAAAATTCCCATTCTCATATATGTCATCTCTAAGCCTTTCCTTTTTGATGTCACTCAAAGTAGTCAGCTGACCGTTATGCGCCTTTCTTATTGGCTTGAGCATTTAAGGGCCAAATAGCATGGCACTCATCTCTCACTTGCCGCACAGCAAACTAAAGTTTATTTTTTCTACCGTCAGGTTTGATAATTAAAGTTAAAGAAAACTTTGAGAAAGTTTCTTTTGAATGGGCCTCACCTATTCCTTGAATTGTCTATCACTTTAATTTGAGGTCCTCTACGCTTTTAAAAAGCTTTGATGAAGTAATATAAACAGATAGCTTTAAAGCATAACAACGCCATTATGAAGAAAGACAATTGCAATATTGCATTGTATATTCATAACATGGAGGCCTTCAAATGTCCTGCTATACAACAAGCTATCTTTAAAGCTGACAATACACATCAAATGTTTTCCGAGATAGATTCTCATTGCTCGAAAATAAGCAGCATTATAACACAGACTTTAGCAAATATGAATGGATATACAGCCAAGAGACAAGGAAATCTTAAATACAAGTCTACAATTGCCTGAAAGCTACTTGGATGTATACATTAACAGTAACCTCTTTGAATCAAGACTAGACCCTTTTTTTCTGTTATAAAGCTATTTATGGCTGTCATTAGTTATGTATTATCACAGTCAATTAACAGTTGAAGCTTTCATTACACTTAGGCAAACAATACAAAGGTAAATATCTATACACATTAGAACTTCTAATGTGATTCCAGTGTAATAAACACTTCGTCTTGGTTAATCTACAGTTGATTTAGTCATGGAGCTATAAAGATAGCTTTATAGCTCCATGATTTAGTCAAGTCATTTTATACACAAAAGGCTAAATTGTAAATGTACAGTCATCTAACTTTATTAGCATGGATAAAAATTGAAAAAATCAAAGCTATCATAGACACCAGCCATAGTACAAGAGTAGGGTAACAGGTAGTTACACCAATCTTGTACTATGCTAAACGTGACCGGTGGAAACCAAGGACACCAGCCATGTTTCCTTACAATAGTATTTCTATTACAATTAGTAGGATGGATCTTTGTTTGTAAGGTGAACATTTAAAATTACATGTATCTCGTGGACCAATAGGATTTTTAAAAAAACATTGGCATAAATCTTTTAACTACTTGATATTAAAATAAAAAGGGATATATGGTAAAGAGCAGAGATACAGGTTTTATTGGAATTTTTGTTGAACTAAATGATATTGAATGGTATTATAGTTGAACGGTTTTGCATGTGGCTGCCGCTTCATGGCATTTTGTCAATGTATGGAGCTGTATCTTTGGACAAATTAACCTAATTATCAACAATCTGTCATGAAATAATCGTTATCTCTTTCAGAAAGTGAATACTTGCATCATTTTTGTTATTTTGGGATAACACTTTCTTAGCTGTTATTTTATGGGTTTGATGTAATTAGCGGACAGCTGATTAAGAAAGTGTCACATTTATTATTTTTTCCAGAGTTGGTTAACCCAAGTTTCTGACATTTTCTCTGGCTGATACATTTAGGTTTCTGGCACATTCATGGGTCAGTATACTCCGGCGTCTGGTTCACCAACAGATCAGTATACTGAGGTTTCAATGTAGAATACCCCAAAGGACAAACAAGTACTACTATCATTACAAACCAGAGCACTGCATTGCATTAACCCCTCCAGTTCCTTAATAAACACAATAATTTAGAATACACATCTATATACAAACAATTTAGTAACATCAAAGGTTTTGATTAAACTATAAGAAACTGAGATCAAAATTATTGACTTTGTACAAACAGGAACCACAAAACAATTAACAGCAAAGAAAACTGTAAATGCCATCACTTTACAATAACATATTTTTTGAAGAAGCACAATAACTTATTGAATAGATATTTCAAATATTACCCAAAATATGAAAATCTACATTCTAAATGATAGATTTTGATTTAAACTTAGCGCATGATAAAAATAAAATTACATGTCAAAGATTAATCGGAGATGTTAATTTTTTTTATCTATACCCTGCCATATACAGAAATCTCATATCATTTAAGATACAAATAGATTGATCTTGTAATAAAAATTTACCCTTTAGACTAACACTAAATGTATGTACGATCTCAAAAATTATAATGAGATAAAACAGTGTACACATAGTTTGTCATGTTTGAGTACTCCACAAATCGTACAACGATCAAAACAACAATGCAGAGGACGGAAACATTGTCAAAATGTATGTCAAAAATGGTAAGGCAATAATGTCAATGACCAATAAACTAATAAAGACTATTTGGTAAGAAGCAATGTAGACAACATTAGGGAGCTTTGATAACCTGTCATGTAATTTAATTAACTACAAAATCCTTTATTGTGAAATGTTGCTTAATATTTCAAGACTGCAGATTTGGTGTAAGAATCTGAGAGAAAATATTCTGTTTACTGACCCACTATTTGCTTTGTATTTAAGGAATTATTTTGATTCTACTTAACTGCTTATCTCTCAACGAGTTAGCAGTACAGGGGTCCTGTTACTCAGAAAACGATTAAATCATTTATCATGGATTAGAAATGCAACTAACCCAAGATTAAAAGTAATAGCCCTTTGAGCAGCAGGTCCCAATGGGCCATATTTTTTTTAGCACTATGAACATAAAATAATATTTCAAGTCTTATGCTAAAATATTCCATAACTCAAGAGTATTCAGCCAGGGTACATATCAGAGATATACACAAAACTAATATAGTCCTATAGCTACTATTGATGAATATTCACTAATAAAAACACATACAGTGATAGCCATCTTTACTATTCCCAAGATGTCACTACCCAAGATTATCCAAAAACTTCAGAAAACATTCCGTTCTGGAGGATTACCGTTGAATTCAATCCATATTCCAAATACCTTATGTTTTCAAAGTAGAAATCATCTATGGTATCCCTATGTTAATTTATATAAAAAAAAAGCATAACTACTGGGTAAAAAAATTAATAATAACCCCCCCAAAAAAAAAACAAATCCAAAGACATAGTGGAATGAAGAATATACCCTATAGCTCATACCATATAACATATATCACAGTCAACAGTGTGAAACAAGCTATTTAAAGGCTCTTCAACTAATCCATCATGATATGTTAGTCTGACAAACCATACAAAGTCATGTCAGTACAGATTTACATTTTTCCCTTAAGTGATGAGATAGTTTTATTCTATTCTATCTAAATGCATTAACAGAATCAAAACCTATTTTTTAACATTTGTTTGCTTGGGACTTTCACTCTTGATAGGACTGAACTGTATCTGATTGGGCGAAGAAAACCCTCCTCTGATGTCATCAGCATTGAAGAAGGACACCATATATTCTGTCACAAGACCACCAGGATGGAAATTGGAACAATAAGTCAGGAAACTACAGTCAGGAAATTTAGTTTCTGATCAAATCCAAATATGTAAAAACATATAAATATTAAATTCTCACAAATAATACCTAGAATAATATATACAAGTTCTGTGCTTGGATTATAATTGTGTCATGGAAGAACAGTAAATAATAAATACCTGCTTTTACAAGCAGTAACAATCTGTGCAAAATTTAATAAAACAAAACAACAGTAACCAAGGCAATTCAAAATGAATATTTAAGGCACAAAAACACAACAAAAGGGAAATTGACAAAATCATCAATAAATATAATTGAAATTGAGCAAGAAATTAAATACATGTAAGTAAAATAAAAATAACATAAAATTACAAAAATTGTGTGATCTTGTTCTATGTGTCAATATATACTTTAAAATACATTTACTGGATATATAAAGTGAAAGACTAGAATCACCATCAAAAAACAAAGTTTCACTTCAGGTTATACTGTAAAATATAATATAAGAATTTTAAATACATGTACCATCAGGAGACAAAACACTTGAAAGCTCTGTTGGACAACAGTGATCAAAGACTAGAACATTTAAGTTGGTTTAGAGGTAAAATTCAATATAAGTTATAAACACTTAATCAACTTTGTCATGTTTAATATTGTGAACTATTTTGGTGTAATAATAATCACTAATACATACATTAGGACCAAGTCAGTTATCACATAAAGGTCTTTGCAGAGTTGGTCCTAAATCCACAAATCTGTATTCAATCATTTATAATGTCATAAAGCTTTTACCAAATTCAAATACAGCATTAATAGCAACCATCATTTTAGACAAATGTCACAAGTTTTTCACACCTTTTAAATGCTCATCACGAGATCTCTTCAATATTTTACTCTTCACAAGTCAGACATTCTGTGATGCACAAATTCAAATGTTTTCCTTCATATCTGGCTTCTCTCAAGTTCTTCACAGGCGTCAGATATTTCTGTCATGAATAATGTCACATATTACCAGTTAACTTATAAACTTCTCTTCGTCTATATTTCTTTTGGTGACATATGTTTTTTGTTTTCTTTTGTTGTTTCAAATCAATGAGTTTATAGACCTCAGTATTTGTTTTTCTCTCCACAGAACACCTTCTTTGTTGTGGCTTCAGTTACGAAACTATTTTGAAAGGACATTTAATAAACTCTAACTCCAGTAGAACACTCAGAGTAATAAATACGGAGTAGAGAAAGAACATAGCCATGCCCAGAAGTTTAGACATTTTCCACTTGAAGACAGCTATAGAAGTAATTACTGCTAAGAGCATGATGAAGAGAAGAACAATAGAGCAGACAAGGCCTTTGCTGTTCACATCAACATGGCTTGATGTCACAAGTCCAGATATAAGCCATGGGAACGGTAGCCTGAAGAAAAAAGCAAATCAAATAGTTGTTAAAGAAATCATCTAGAATCAAGAAGGTGTAAATTTTGAACAGTTTGATTGTGGCTTAACGCTGTTCTTAGGGTTATTTCACTCAGATGACGGCATACCAGCCCAATGGGTTAAGGAAACCACCCTAGACACCACTGGCAACAAACAAAGACCAGACAGGACAATCACAGGCCATTATACAAACACATCACAAAAAGATCTGCTTCAAATTTTGAACAGAGCCACTCAACAATTGATGTTGAGACTGAAGGTCAATAAGATAGTTAATGAACTGGTAGATCAGTCATTCATAAACAGCTATACATGTATGGACCTTAGCATTGGTCCATTAAACCCTATTTGGGGTGACAGACCTGTTCATGAACTGCCATAATTCTCAAACTACTTTATTTCTTATAATATACCAAATTTCAACTTAGTGTTTACCATTGTGTGAAGTAGATTTTCGCATCGAAGCAAACTTACATTTTCAATGATAACAATGAAGAGTACTTCCAAGACAAATCTCACATATTTGAGGAGGGGGGGGGGGGGGTGTTATTGGATTGAATTTATGCTGTATTATAACTATAAGGATCCTCGTTCAAGTATGACCACATCAGAAATGCTTAAAAAAGCTTATCTGTACAATACTATCAAAGTTTCATTTGATAGTCGTTTTTGTCCTGGTAAGCCACCCCATCTGAAATATCCTGAAGCTGCCACTGCAAGCTAGGCAGTCTTAAAAAAAATCTACGGTAACTAAATGTCATAAAAATATTGTTCTCGTCATTCTCTTTCCTCCACTGCCTTTTCCAATAGCAGATTTCATAAAGAATTCAGTTTGTATGTTTGATTGGGGGTAAATTATTTACAACAGTGTGCATATGTTTAAATGAAGCATGAGACAGGCTATAGAAAGTGTAGTAACTACTAGTCACCAAGTTATGTCGAAATAGAAAAGTAGACTGCAGAAAAAGTGGCTATTGATTTAGAAGGCTGGAGCTTTTGATAAAGAAAAGATCAATAAGACCAGATCCATTAACAGTCTCATTAATATTTCACAAAATACATGTCCTAAAATAAAAATCCTGAGCAGGAAAAGAATAGGTTCTACTCCTATTGTTACAATGTAGAAAATGCTTTGTGTATTTAGCATGCATATATGAATAAACACAATTACCTTTTGATTTGGAACTATTAGGTTCAGACAAAGCAAATTCCTGCATATTTTAAAACAAAAGTCTCGCATAGAACTGAGGATTAACAGAATGGTAAACAAAGATAACAAACATACACCTCAAGCATAGTGTCTGACAATCCGATAAGGCATCAGCTTTAGTTTAGGGCAAACCAGTTTTAATTTAGGTGATCTAATTGGTAAATCATGTATCCAAACACAAGCATTTTGTCAGCTTAAAATATTTTTTGTAATATAATGAATTATTTGACAAGCCTCGCAGACCTTAGCAACAGTAACCATAGCTTTAGTTTTTTTTCACTGTGCCGATGCTGGTTGACAAGCATGTTTAATGTAGCAGAACAAAATAAAAGATAAGACAAGTGCACAGGTAACATGAAATATTGGTTAACATTGTAAAAAAAATAAACCATTGGTAAATATTAATAATTATAGAAAAACAGACTATAAAATGTTAATGTGAGGTCATTGGATAGATATGGCTTCATAATAGTTTTTAACATGTGTTAATAAAGTGCAATGATGTATAGTTAAGAAGATATGTGTTCTGTTGAGATACATGTATGAGGGTCATCAGACCCCTGTATCACTCATTTATTTGTTTGTGTGTTTGATTAGGGATGTCATAATGAAGGGTATTTCACTTTCACGCCGAAGGATTGTTCAACATACGCCCTCTTCGGGTAACAATGGTAACCTAAGACATTGCAAACAATGGTACTCAACATGCAATGTTCTAAGGAAGAATGCAAAATTTGGGTACCAATTAAAGTAAGGTAACCATGGCTTTTTTATACAGCCTAAATGGATTTGGTTACACCATATAGGACCAATTATAACCATGGTCATCCTGTATATGGCAAAATATAGTACAGAATAAATCCTTGTTTGAAAATGTACAAATTTAAAGAAAAGGTACAGCAAATAGTATCCTTTTCTAGGGCAGACATTAATTGATTTGTTTGATTGGGGTTAAACGTCGTACTCAAGGGTATTTCACTTATATGACAACGCGCCAGCCCAATGGGTGAAGGAAACCACCCTCGAAACCGATGGCAACAAAGACAAGACGAGACAAATTCAGGACAATGACAGACGCAACACAGACACCACAAACAGATCGGCTTCCGGTTCCCCTTTAGCTCTGAGAGCACCAGGGCAAAATGAAGCTCCCTCCAACCACCCGCCAGACATGAATTGAAGCATCATTTTGCTCAGTTACCATGAGTTGTCTTTTACAATAAAACAATATCAATGATACATAACATGACTGATTTTTATTAGCTTAAAACCGATATTTAGTTTCACAAAGATATGCCTTATAGTTTTCTAGTTCTGCTCCAGACACAAAATTCACTTCTGGTTATGACTAAGTCCAACTTTGTATCGATACAAATTAGAAATATAACAAGCTGAGTAGCTAGCAGGTCCACCACTTGAGGCTTTTTTTTTTTAAAAATATGTTCATAATCCCAGTCAAATCACCTTTTCCTACTTTTTTTTAAGAACTATTTTTTGTCTTCAAAGAGCCAAAGAGTAAAAGTTATGGTGTTTATCACCATTTTGGTGCGATTTGCAATGTTGGCCATATTTGTTGTGAAACCTAGTGAAATATAACCACATCTAATACTATGGTCAGGGTTTTCATTATCTTTTTAAGTAAGAGGCTTTTTCATGAAAGTAGGAGGCGGACAACAAAAGGCCGGGGTCTGTGGGCCGCCTAGGCCCCGGAAGCTCTGAGGGTGCTAGAAGCCCGGAGATGCATTCTGAGCGATTTTAGACCTAAAC
>JAQQZZ010108898.1:0-15638 GCA_030265115.1 Mopalia vespertina | reverse complement strand
ATCCATCCATCCATCCATCCATCCATCCATCCATCCATCCATCCATCCATCCATCCATCCATCCATCCATCCATCCTTCCTTCCATCCATCCATCCATCCATCCATCCATCCATCCATCCATCCATCCATCCATCCATCCATCCATCCGTCCAGATGTTGCTTAGAACCATTGTTTATGACCTTCCAGATTACCCGCTGAAGTAGCGTTCAATCATCGATCACCAGACAAGCTCAATAATGTGAAACTTACATTCAACACCAAGCCACTGATGCTATCTTTACAAGTTTCAGGTACGTTACATATCCCTTATCGTGATGTCACTTCATTTATAACACAGATTACACGGGAAGGCTGCGCTTTGGTATTATGTAACACCCCAATATGCCATGCCTATGACACTGACGTAATCGCTTTTTGGTTTTTATGAGCACTTCTATATCGAGTGGACAGAATGTAAACATGCATTTCGATTTTACCACTGACCATGTGCATGGTATCTAGCTGTCTAAACATAGCGAATTGTAAAACTTTATAACCAACAAAGAGTTCACATCCCTCAGTTTACATATTTAAGATAAACATTTGGTGATAAAATTTAAATTAGGAAATCTGCTTGTAACTTAAAACTTTAATAAAGGCGCTGTTAGCTTTCACTTCATTTCGTGTATCATCTACATTATTCTGAAATTAAAAAAATGATAGATTGGACAATGTAAGATCTTCTGTGCAACTTTATATAGTGTTATGCCGGGAAAATGAGGTAGTTTGTATCAAATTATGTGTCCAGCGTTTAAAATAAACATCCCTGTTACTTATTTTCGGAAAATGATGATCTAGATGATAGTCAATCTTTATAAATAAACTCATCATTCTGAAGATAAGCTCCATTGACCAGTTAGTATATTGTTAAGCTTACAGCGTATATACTGGCCCTGTTATACCCTGTTATTTTTCATGACTGATGTGTAAACACTTTCTCTATTTACTAAAATATCTCTGTATTCCAGAAATCGGTGTTGATCTGGTTCTGGGAAACGATTTTTTCGTCCAACATAAGGTAATTTAGCTAGGGAAGAATCATATGCATCATACACATTTTTATGGCTATTTCGTTTAAAGTATTGATAAAATGCTGATATTCCTCTTATTCGATCCCACCAGAAATAAATATTAGTGGCGCTTCATGCGGTAATATAAGTTATATCAGAAGTCTATTAACTAGAAGTATGCTACTGCCGTATAGTAATGTCCACGGCATTGTAGACCAGCAAGAAACAGTGACATCACATTTCAGACACTTGTCTTTTTAGTTGTGAGGAACTCTGGGTAATTTCGCCATGATCAGTCACTGCGTATAGCAATTGTTTTCGTTCGCACAACTGGCTTAATATGTGTTGATTTAGTTGCCGTTTATGGTCTATTTAACAGTAACATATTGCACTGGATAAATGCGTTTTGTTTAGTAAGCACCATTACGATCGAGGAACGCCAGAAGTTTCCCATAATGTATCATTTGTAAAGTTGCGTTCTCATGAATTTTGTGTGCTTACGTCACATGATACGTTATAACAGGGGGGTCGGGCCCCAATGCCGGTTAGTTTATATATATGGCAGTTGCATACTTCTAGTTAATAGACTTCTGATGATATATATATGACCATAAGTACCACACAAGGTGCAAGGCGGCGCCAATTCTCAGTATATCAACATGTCACTTCTAGATATCCTTTTTTTAAAGGGAGAGAGAGGAAAACAAATTAAGTAAACCGGAAAAGAGAGACGGGACATTTTATGCGGAGGGTTGGGAGGGAGCTTCCTGTTGCCATGGTGCTTTCAGAGCTAAGGGGCAACTTGAAGCTTATCTGTTTATGTCTTTGTATTATGTCCTGTGATTGTGCTGTATTTGTGCTGTATTTGTCCTGTCATGTCTTTGTGTGTTGTCAGTGGCGTAGAGGGTGGTTTCCTTCACCCATTGGGCTGACATGCCGTCATGTGAGTGAAATAACCTTTAAAACGACGTTAAACCCCAATCAAACAAACAAGCATTGGTGTTCGTATGACTGGATAATTTTCCTCGTCCTATAAGCGCTTATTGAGTAATTTGATGGTTGACTTTTCATGCCGGATAACATTCGTGCCTTCATAACCATAATTCACCAAAATTATTTCACAATAATTGCTTGTCAGTCAAGTGTTAGGCTCTGTATGTATATACGTCAATATTCATGGTTTTTTTTAATGACGTTACATTGTATCGAGGTACCACATGTATGGTGTTTCAAGTACAACACACGATACAACCGGCTGGGAAAAGGTAACGTAAGTGATACCAACACAACATTTGGGTGTTATGACCTATACAACGTTATCTACTTATGCTTCGGCTAAGGGCAATTTGTTTGAAGAGCAGCTATGCTGTTTTAACTAAGCACACCTTGGTTGTGCTAGTGTCAATTATGTTGGAATTCACCGCCGTCATATAAGTGAAATAACCTTAAGCATGACGAAAGACACCAATCACTCAATCAATCAACTTAAATTAACCATGTTTTCTGTTTGCTTTCTACTCCTTTAATCGTTGATCATAAACTTAACGAAAGAGTTCCATTTTGATTAAAATTAAGATTTTTGCTAGCGCCCGTGACTCCGTTGTTTCGTTGATTTATACCAGGCCCATTATATAATAAAAAGGCACTGTGAATTTCAGATAAGGCCATATCTATTCACCAATCCAATTTCCTTTCTTTACGGAAATAAATACTTTTCAAACCAATTGTTCAAAACAGATGCTATAAGTCCGCCAAATCATCGCAATATCATTACCCAGATTATCTGTGTGATTGGTCGTTTTAAACCAACCAATCAACGCATACGATTGTGTAAAATCTGAATCGGAGACAAAACAATACTTGGGAGCTGTCTAGATCTCATGTTAACCAGATTCGATCTATTCATTAGTTCAGTATAACTATATTCATTTACCACGAAAGTGTTCTTCTGTTTACAGTGTATACTGAATTATGCGGAGAGGCGGTTACTGATAGGAGGGTCGAATGGGGTCAGTGTCGAGTTTATACCGGATAGAGACATTCCACTTAAATTTCGGTGTAAACACTTAGGGTCTTCTATATGACTTAGATTTGATTGTCACTTCAAGTATTCACGAAATAAACGTTGTGCTATTAAAAAAGCTATTCGGTTCATTCCTCTTTTATTATTTGTGATCAATGCACTTTTGTCAAAATTTTTTTTTTTATTTTCTTTAACAATTTCCAAACAAAACAGTTCAGCATTCTTTTTAAAAAGAAAATGTCAGAAAGGTGGCGTAAATTGAATTCGGCTTTGAAGGTGTTGCTCATATGAGATGATACATGGTTTAAGTAACAGTATTTTTGTAATTTTGGGATTACACTTTCTTAGTTTGAACAGATTCTAGTTCAGAAAATTTTGCAGGTTGAAACCCAAAATAACGAAAAATACTGTTAATCTCCACTTTCTAAAAGACACAAAAATTACCATTTGGCTAAGTAAGTTTGAACTTTAAAGATGGAAAAAGAAAACTCTCTGAGACTAGAAAGAACACACCCTGATATTATTAATATCACACTTTCATTTTTGATCATGACATATATAATGCTCTAATATAAACTTTGCGTTGAATTAAACTGATTTAAAGTATTTTTGCGAAATAGTCCGCCACGAGAAATGAATAATACTAAAGTCTATATTTGAAAACAAAAGAGAAGAATAATCTTTTCTGAACGGAAGTCTGGTATCGATAGCTTTACGTCTAGTGTGTAACCAAATGACATATATACAGTCGCGGCAGAGGTGTATAGTTTTGATCAAATTTGGCGGCGCCCATCGAACTGATGAAACAGGTACGAGTATTCAAACACCGTTTTTGAATACACAGTGAGCCTACATATGTTTGTAAAACAAAGTTAAACATAAGCAGTACAAGCGAGATTTGTTTCCCCCTCCTTTAAGTGAAACTTTAGGAATCGACATAAATAGTTAATTTTTATAATGAAATATTAAATAATTTATAATAGCAGTCGAGCATGGCCAACCTAGCACTCGGTTATAGCACAAGAATAGCAAAGCCAAATCCTGTACCTAAATGTTTACATAACTTTCGCAAAAGGAATTTTCAAAGATAAACACAATTGTAAAGGAACTACTGAACTTTTAGTTCATTTTTGGAATTCCGTTTGTTGTAAATAATACCAGGTATCTGTGTGTGCTGTATATTTTCTACACAATATACATTTTCACTATTTTCCTTTCTTTTCCGTCGGTTAACCATAACAAACTTTGTTTCAAAGTTGATCTAGAACATTTGATGATATATCGGTTTTCATTATAGTCGACATTTCTATGCCTGTGTAAATACTTTTCGAAAATACAGGGACTCGTTCATCTGAATGAAGAAGAACACCGTATGATAAATGACAAAAGTAAATGTTTGTTCGTTTGTTTGTTTGATTGGGGTTTAACGCCGTACTTAACGTTATTTCACTCACATGAAGGTGTGCCAGCCGTACGGGTGAAGGAAACCACCCTCGACAAGACTGGTAACAAAGAAAAACATCACAGGACACTCACAGGACCATACGAAGACATCACAAACATATCGGTTTCCTGTTCCTCTTTAACTCAGAAAGCACCAGTGCAACAGAAAGCTCCCTCCTACTACCCGCCAAAAGCAAAGGTAAATAATAACTGCTCCCTATACTGGAAAATAGAAAGACATAATTTAGGGTTAAAAATCGAAGATTTTACAGCCCTTAAGATCTCTAAGATTGTTTGATTGGTTCCTGAGTGTGTAATGCTGTTCTCATGGTCATTTCATTTATAATTATACGTGCAGGAAATAGATATACCCAACTTTAAAGAAGTAACTCATATCGGTAAACCTATTATTCTAATATTAGAACCCATCGTAATTAGGCGGGTAAAATACCATGACTGCGATTGAAGAGTTATCTTACATGTTGTTGCATCCGGAGAGAAAGATGAGCTTGATTCCGATGTGTTAAGGACCCAAGTTCAAAGGAATCTCCTAAAACTGGTTCAGAAGGTCGCCCTGCCTAACGCCGAGAAACATATGCCTGCAGGCCTGACCGACACGGTGCCGAAGGTTTAGCGGAGGCCGGTTAATTACATGTACACCAACACAGCAGGTCTTAGGTCTACGGATTTTACTCCTGTAGTCTCCTAGGCTTATCGTGTTTCAAGTTTCTTCCAGTTGAAGCTCTTGATGAGCTTTGCAGCTGAGCGCGCCAATAAGCAGACGACCGTCTACGTAATATTTTTTCGTTAGCTCTTCTATCATTCTTTTTGGGTGAAAAGAAACAGGAGTTTATTTCAGAGACTAACAAGATGGAAAACCATTCGAACTAGGAGTTGTACACTGGCACATGTTTACAATACCAACATGATAGTTTTATAGCAACCGATTTCTTAAGACACCGTTCTGTGAGTCAACTATATGCTCTTTGTAGTGAGTATAAGTTAAGCACCTTGTGTTATGAAGTGTATTCTTGTGCTCGGCGATTTAGAACAAGAAAGTAGTTCAGCTAGTCAATTGTGAGAAGCGTTAAACCGTGATCTTTCAAACTAAAACCACAGGACTGGATTTGTTTTGAAATGGCTACATACGAGGTCTAATCTATTCAAAAAACCTTAGAATCAGATTGATATCAGGTAAGCACATACTATATTACATTATTGTTAAATTCTTCAAAAAAAATTCTTGTATATAATCTCACTGGGAGATAACAGAGAAGGGCTTCAACGAAAAGCGTAAAACTGACAGATGGTATTTATAAAAAAATCTGAAGCTCCACAAAGTGATGTTAGCTGGAATTAATCATCAAGGGGACTTTATGTCCTAGTATAGAGGTTGTAAAAAAGGGAAATTGCTGTATTTCCGGAAAGATTACAAGACCAACAATTCGCGATTATAAATAATTAGGGTTTTGAAGCAAGTGTGTCAATCTCTATATAACTGTAACTATGACAAACTACTATTTCTAAGCTACACAATATTCCTTATCCCAAAACAATAAATCATGTCGCGAACATTTTAGATCAATTATTTTTTCAATTATGGTGTCGTCCCCTAGTCGACCTCGGGTATATAAGGGAGTCACACAAGGTACCTTTACGAGGTTTTCTCCCCGTTTCCACCGTATTTAAGTAAGGTAAGGTGAGAAGTGTACAATTTGTCTTCATATATGTGCAACACCCTTGAGTACCACGTTAAACTCCAATCTAACAATTTAAACAAACGAACAGATTAAGTTTGGTAAAATTAAAGTAACTTTTGGGCATATCGCAATTTAATGGGGTATTTTGTTTTAAAATTTATTCTTGTACTTATACCTTCTTGAACAAAATTGAAGACAAGATTTCTGAGGGTCCCGGACTCTATTTATATTCAAAGAATATGTTTTTATGGTTACTATGGTGATTCGCACCTGTTCGAATACTAGGTAAGGAATGTTAATAATTATCTCATTAAATTTATAAAAATATATAATTGAGAACGATCCAAGATGGCGAACGGGGTGTGCAGTATACACTAAGATTCATATAGTGTTTTAACAGAATTTACTAAACTGACAGATGAACACGTGTCGTCATGGCAACGTACATGGATAGCATCAAACACACACCAGTTTCCTCACGTGGTTTACATTGTACTAATGTAGTTATAAGCAAGTCTTGTAGATAGCGAATTACATATGACATGGCCGACTGCAAAAAGGGGTTATTTTAAGCTCAGGAATGAAATGAAATTGGATCATAAAACAGGGATGCCTGTGTGCCTGCAAGCAATTAGGATGTGTGTTGGTAAGATAAATCAATAGACCAATGTTCCCGATTCATTTTTACAGCTCCATTATTACTCTCCCCCGTGCCAACAAAAAAGCAAAAACAGAAAAAAACTCAAAAACATACGCACAATCCATACCAGAATCTAAGTAGAAAGCCGCTATAATAAATATACGCATTATATTCTCCCCTTCATGGTACGGTGTATATGGAACATACTAAGCAGCCTTTCCAAACAGAATATTTGAACTGCGCAGCAAAATATACTGTTTTTATATCCTCCAAACATTTATTCGCAAAAACGTAAACACTTATATAATATTTGTAAATATTCTTTAAAGTGTTCCTTTCCGGGAGTGTGTCGCCACTTGTTACTCCAGCGCATTTATTTATAGCACATTGAAAAGAGTCTCTGCGGAAGCCTCTCAGTGCATGTCCTACGACTAAATCTGTGAGATTTTATACAGCCACAGACAGGTTTCAGATGTCATACCATGTATTGAGTACTACTTACCAACGACGGCTGGAAAGAAAAGATGTAAAACTTACTTTAAAAATTGGACAAATTTCGCATCGAATTCATTGAATTAATATACAAATAGTTTTAAAAGATCCATAAGTTTTTAGTGGATTTAATATACGCGAGACATTATGACATTATTTCACACCAAGTAGGTCCACTTCTAAGAACTCAGTAAACACAGGACGTCGCCAATATAAATATACCCACTCGATTCATTACTGAGGCAAATGGTTGTTCTGTGTTTTGTTTCAAGTGCTCTTGAATTATCTTGGTCTCACGAGTGGTTATAAAGTGGATGAATCAAATGAAATGAAGATGTTGAATCTTATTACAGGAAAGGCTAGACGATATTTGTTTTTATCAAATTGTTGTAACGTGCTAAAGATAAGACCTCGGTAGCTGGCTTTACGGCATAAAAAAAAAAGACTCTTTTTTTTTGGTATGGAATGTTAGTTGCGTAGAAATTTTCTACCCCTATTGACATCAGAAAACAAAGCGTTGTGTGTGTCTTCCATGATTTTTCGAAGACAGAAACAACTTTAACCGTGATAGGCCTAATGTTGAGGAATGCAAATTCAGGAATGAAAATCAGAAAGTATTTGGTTTAAAGATAATGCATGGAATTAAGATATATCTAGTCACAAAGTGCGCTTTAAAAGTTGAAAAATACATCTAAAACTATATCCATTTTTTTTTTACCACAAAAGCAACTGGTGGATACATTTCGCTAAACGCTGAAGTACTACAAAAGCAACTGGTGGATACGTTTCGCTAAACGATTAAGTACTGTTTGGAAGGTAACACTTTTAAGAAAGATGTTAGTTCCGATTGGATATAACTTGTGAGAACCCTTTGCTAATCGCTGTTTTGAATGTTTATCAATTTTGTCGACACGTGTGAGCTTATGCTACTCAAAAATACATATTTTTTGTGTCAGTCAGTGGTGATACTTAACAAGCGAACTCAAGGAACGTTGAAAGAAAGCATCTGTTTCTAAATAAACATGTGCGCAGTTTCCTCTGCAAACAAGGTCATTTACTGGAATTTTGTCTTTAAAGCTCAGGAATCAATCCCTTTGCGATCTTTTCCTGATTTCTATAGCTTTTATGAAAGAAGTCCATCAAATAAAAATGGGTGCACATTTTCTTTACCATCTCTCCATTGATGGTGATTGGCCACGTCGGCGGAAAAGCGAAAACCACTTTCCCGCTTGAGAATCGTGTAAACACCGATGGGAGCAATGTACAAGTCAGCTTTCAACACAAAACTGGTACTTCTTTGATCTGTGTTGTATGAGACCACCGGTGTTTTAAATTCTATTAGTGGCTTTTTACGTCCAGTAAAGTGGCTCCTCATGACCACCAGCTGTCTTTTTAAACCAATTCATGTGAGCTTACCTACAGATCACTAACAACTGTTATAGTATGAGTTATTCTCAATATTACAGCGCATCATTCACATTTTTATAGAACTTCCGGCATTTCGTTTCTCCTCCAAAACTATCGATTTTTAAAATTTAATACGTACGTCTTTTAGAAAATTATTGTAATAACCAAATTGCCCATTGTTCCAGCATGAACATTTCGATCACGAAGTTTTGGAAGAAGAAGTGGAGGTACCAACGCCAGATTATAGTAGATAGGTGTATATGCTCCTAGCGCTATGCAATGGGGAGGTTTATATGCTCCTAGCGCTATGCAATGGGGTTCAGATATGCCATGACTAGAGAAACTGATTATGTTGACTGATGCGTTCTGGTGTTAAACTGCTGATATGTATGGTATATGTTGCTGGAAGATTAGAAATATATCGTTCTGTAACGGCTACAGTATGGTGTTCTTGACAATGCGTATTCACAAATCGATACATTTGACATAGCCGATCCATCGCGGGTCGCTTCTTGACTCTCTAATAGTGTCCAACGATTGTTAAATGTGACATCTGAATCTGTCTGCCAAAGAGCTGTCCGCGTTTTCCATGTATTAATCTCGGCACCAACAGTCTGGTTTTCCTCCACACAACACAGTGTCAGCGAAAGTTACTTTCAAAGTAGGATAAATAGGCTGCCCGCTTTAGCCACGACCGCGGGCTTCTCTGCAACGAGAATGAAAACATCTAAGTATAGATTCTTTGGGACAGATTCCTTAACGACATAAAAGATTTTATTGGTTTCCAGGTGTTCTGAACATATGCAAGATATATCCGTTATTAATAAGAAATAAGTGCAATAGGTATTCAAAAGATTTAAACTATTATAAATTTATGGCATACCAAAAGCTTGATTTAACATTCGGTAAGATATGAGCTTTTATTCTAAAGCTGGCTTCACAGATAACATATTTTGGAATTAAGAACTCAGTACTTGTTTTTGTACATCGGTGAATTCGTGCCAACAGCTGCTACTGAGCTGATACTGTTCGGTAAACTTTGTATTTTATAATCATATAATTAGTCGATACCACAGTTCTTATCTTTTATCGGGTTAACATGCACCGAAAGTAGCTGGTTGATGGAGATACCATGATTTGTGTGCTGCCTACCTTTTGATTCTTATGCTCTATCTGACGATCAGCGATAATTTTCTTATATACCTTAGATTTTACCTTTTTTAATGTATTCTAAGAGAATTTATTGCGGTGTCCATCCTCGTTAAAAGCTTAAAATATTAAGATTCTGTCAATGGATCCGATCTAAATACCTGGGTGTGATTTAGAAAAATATGGCTCTAATGGAACCCTTTAAGGTTCTTCAGTCACAGCTCTGGTGGAATCGTGTATGGTTCTGTATGGAACCCTCACAGAAACTGTTCCAAGTATTTCGCCCTTTCTTCTTATATCAATGCACCGTTTTTGTCTGAATGGTTTTATATATTCCATCCTCTTTTCTAAAGAATCTTCAAATAACTATTATATCTAAGAGTGTACGTGTCATTTAATTTGTGAAATTTTGGTCCTGTGTTGCTGTAACAAGAAATTGGCATTTACAGTGACACCGAATCGTTATTACGCATCAAAGTTTCGAAAAAGATTTTTCATCTTGCTCTCCGTACAGCGATTTGATGCTTCGTGACGGCTGTTAGTGATTGGTAGCTATATATCTCATTCTCTTTCCTGGACAAGCGCCTACATTTTCTATGTGGATATGAGAACCATCTCATCACCGTGACCTTGGGCAAGTCATTGTTTATTATCAAGCAGGTGACCAAAAAGTTTATAATTGGAACAAAATATTTGTTTTCGTTGATTAGAAACTTTCGCAGCTGGTTGAAACTTCTCACGAATATGACATAGAGTTGTGTGACGTTTGATAGAGTGTCGCGGCCAACGTCTCGCTGTTGGGGTCCTAAACCCTATTATTGGTCTCTGTCTGAAAAAAACCCCTGCGTTTTGAATTTCCAGAAACTTGAAAAGGCCTGATTGTCATATTATAGAACAATGATGTCAGTTCCACCGCGACAAACAGTCGTTTCACCAAAATTGCTGGGTGTTAAAACCGGATTACAACATTCAGGAACCGTTTGTGTCGCATTTTGTCATCGATGAGAATGACGCTTTGCAAAAACACCGTGTTTCCGTGCCCGTGCTTGGAGCAGTTTGATATACAGGATGAACAATTACAGCTACACACATGTTCTTCGCATGTTGGGCTGTCTTTATGACTTGTTTGTGTTATAGCTAACAATACGATATTATGGATGGCTTAAAAAGAGATATAAGACTATATCATATGTTATAAGATATATCACATTATTAATAACAAGAGAGATCAGTGAGAAAAGCGAGAAAACAGAGGGAGAGCAGACAAAACACAACACACTTTATATAACATAAAATCAAGACAATAATACATTTCTGCCCTAAACTGTTTATCCGTTTAGCTTATAGCTTGTCCTATTTTCGACATTACCATCAACGTCGGCTGTACCGTGACTGTAACGGGAATAGAATTTCAAAATAGATTCGGTGCAAGTGTGGAACCATAGCTTGAACCGGTAAGCCCACTGACTCAACTACGCAGGAATATTATGCGCTGTTTTGTAGCTTTGAATTCTCTGTGTACACAGCGCACTATACTCAACTACTGTCGGGTATGGTATAAATACATGTATGTATTCACTACCTTTCATAGCTTATACAAAAAGTTGTGCCTTTGTCTGTTGATGCTCTGTAAGCTTAAGAACCAAGGCAGAACTTCCACTTTTAAAGGAGGGGAAAACAAATCTGGCTTGTATTGCTTATGTTAAAGTTTGTCTGCCAAACATATGGAGGTCGGCTATTTATTCCGCTGAAATGTAGAGAGATAGGAGTATTATAGGGTTTGAATATTGCTTCATCAGATCGATGGGAGCCGCCAGTTTGACAAAAAGTATGCACCTTTGCCGTGGCTCCTATATACGCCATGGAGTAACACACTAAACGTAAAGCTAGAAATACCAGAAATTCTTCAAGGAAAGATAAATCTTTCTTTCAAATATAGTATTATCTATTGGTTGATGATTCTTTCGTAAAAATTCTTGAAAATTTACCTTAGAGTTTATATAGAAAGCAATTAGTCATGGTAAAAAATTTGCAAGGGAGATAATTAAGTCTCTTACCTTTACCCACATTCAAAAGATGGGAGGTCATCAGTTGCTGATGTATTTAACCACACTGCATGAAGTTGTGGGAGAGATTAGTAAATTGTCTTGACCATTTGAAGTCATTTCGAAAGTGATATTAATTACATCAGTTTGTGTTCTTTTTATTTTTTGTCCCACAGAATGATTGCTTTCCCCCTTTTTAAAGGTTGCTTGTAAGGGTTCACTTGACCCTTAATGGAGCAATATTTTCTATCAATCGTACTTTGGTTTTATGAGAAAAATGTCTTTAGGCCTAACCCATATGTGATTCTGCAATGACGACTGTGGCATTGTTAATTTATAAAATAAATTGCCGATTTAGCATGTGCATTTTGATTGTTACATATGTTTACATGTTTCATGGTTGCTCAGTTGCATGCCAGCCAGTCAGTCAAACAGTCAGTCAGTCAGTCAGACAGTCAGTCAGTCAGCCTGTTGATCAGCCAACAAGAAACGAAACATGGCGAACTTAAATAAAACTCGTCATTTCGTACGGCCATATGTACTGTAATAAATGTGAAGCGTCTGCCTTGATTTTCACCTGTATGAGATATATCCCCTCTCCGCCGTGTATTTAGCAGACTATACAAAACGAACCATATATATCGTTTGTATTTTTAGTTAAGAACCACATCTTATGTTATTGTTAGAGAAGTATCGCTCTTCTGTTCAGTGTAAACCGCACGCAGAAGACAAAATTATATCAACAAGTTCATTTATCATGCCGCCTACTCTATCCCTGTGTGAACGCCAATATCCTTACCATCTTAACTGCTTGTACCCTGGATGTGGGAAACTAGAGAAAATAAAACGCCTATATGAAGACATAGATTGGATTGCGCCATCTTTCTTGGGGCCTCCGTGGCGAAGGTGTCTAGAGTGCACGCTCTAGAGAGTGTATATCCTTCGGGCCCACATATCCCCCTTACCCCTGGGGTCCCGGGTTCGATTCCGCGAAACGCATGTGTGTTGGTATGCCAGCAACCAGCAGAAGCTCGTGGGTTTTCTGGGTTTTATTACCCAATTTTCCTCGCACAATATTGCTAGTCAATGATCTATAATTGGAATTTAATCATTATGATCATTGGATAAATAAATAAATAAATTATGAAGACGGATTGCTAACGATGCGCCGCTCTTTGCGCCATAGGTATAAAACATGGTTCCAATTCAAATGTGTCAAAAATGAGACTGATAACCATCCGGCTGTAGCAAATGGATCTGCTCAGATTCAGGTATTGGCCTGCGTATGAATATAGGATAGCTGGTCAAATGCACTATTTTCACAGTAGTGAGAACTTGAACAGGGTTGTTGAGTAATGTCCCTTTGAGAAATAATGCTGTTGATTTAGATACATGTGTATAAGGTATGTTTCTGTTGACTGCGAACGCATAAATTTGATTTATATTAATTGATTTCTGGGAATCTGATGAGCATATACTCTAAGATTTAGACTATAAGCGGTTATTTTAAGACGAAAGCCGGCTGTCAAATTTAATCAAAACATGCTTAACGAATAACAACCAGAGTCTATCTATTTTTACCATCTGTAGGGCATTCGGTCACTGCAGTCCACTCATAGCTCTATTTAAACTTACACCTGACACACACCAGGGCGCCGTGATTCACAAACTACGTGCATCTGCGCAGTAACACTAATTTTACATCGTCTATCACGATGGTTTCATGTCTGTCCTAAATAAAACAAAGACGTAGGGGAGACCGGGGCAAGTTGCAACAGGGGTAAATTGCAACAGTGAGGGTATTTTTGCCACTAGAAGGCCAATCCGTTTATAGCTTCCTCTGTAGTTAAGCGATTGTTAGATCCTACTTTCTACCATAGTGAAAATTAACTGCAGTGCTGCATTAAAATTTTGAACGGAAAAATCTTTTTTTTGACGCTTTTTGTAAATTATCAGGTATGTCAATGATTTCATATTTTATCTGATTATTAATATAACCAGAAAATATGATTCATATATGTCTAAAGCAGAAACAATAATGTATAAAACCAGATTTGTTCAGTTTGTTTTATGTCCCTCAAAATTGAATTTAGTTGCACATGTTCCATTGGAGCACATTGCAACACCTTGGAGGGGCACATTTCAACATATTGTTACACAGGAGCTGTTGCACTGTACCCCATAATTTCACACTGAAATTTTACCAATGATTAATTTATTTGTCCAACAATCCTCTAAAACTTGACATTGAAGTATCATTAATTTCTGGTCAATATTCTTATTTCCATCCAATGTTTGCTTATATATATTTATGTATACATGGAGGCAAGCAAATTTTTCTCTCTTCATTTATTCAAAATATATATAAATTTCAAGCAAACTTTTCTTTCAACAATGAAATATTGATATAAAGTTCCAAAAAACTATAAAATTGGTCCCTTATTACCGGGCTTTTATCAACAACAGTATTTGATTTTGTTTTCAGCTTTAACAAAGTTTAAATAAATGGCTAAGCTATTATTCAAAATTATGTGTCTGATCTATGAAATTTGAAGGCGTTAATTGATAACAAGGCTACAAAATGACTACGTAGAGTTTTAACATTTTTATTTTGACATTCCTTTGTGTGTATGCAAAGTTGTCCTTATACTTAAATAAATCTCTCTATTTAAATTTCCTGTCTTCTTGTCGATTGCGTATTGGCTATATACGTATATACAAAGGTTCCGGGTTCGAATCCCGGTGGAGTCGAGCAAATTTTTCTCTCTTCATTTATTCAAAATATATACAACGTTGCAATATACCCCGTTAGGTGATTCAACTTGCCCCAGCTTGGGGTATGTTGCAACGTCTGACCGGAGTGTATACATTAATCTATTTCAGAAAGACTATTTGTACTATCAAAACAAATTTAAGCCCAGCGCATAGTTGAATAATGTGGTTATGTACTGTAGTATTGTGGACTTTCTCACGGCCTACATACCGTGTTTCAACTAAAAAGTGATACAACGTGCCCCGGTCTCCCCTAGTGTGATAACGTTTGACGTTCTCAGAGAGTTTAGCTATGTAAAATGTCACAAACACAATCCCTTTGATTAGTGTGCTAAAACCTTATATATTGTCATGATTTGCGATTATTTATAGGGGAACATGAGGCAAAGTGAACCAAACTATCTTAGATTACCAAATTACCATGAAAGAAGGAGAAAATGTAAAAGGTATTTAACTTGGCAAATGTGCACTCTTGACAATAAGACAGAAACACAGCCGATCTAAGAAAAAACATTTTGTTATTTTATTGAAAATAGACAGGCAGAAAAAATTCGCTTTGACCCACACATGTGGAGCAAAAAACTTTTCTTGGGCAAAGTGAAATATGTTTAACAATGAATGTCACTATTTTTTGGCATACTGTTTTTGGCAACTCTGCATATAAAGTCACTCAGTAAATCAAATCAAATCAAAGCAAAACCTCTCATGGGGTTAAGCATAACAAAAAACTAATGGCCATACCTATGCAAACCTGAAGACAGACATACATACATACATACATACATACATACATACATACATACATACATACATACATACATACATATGTAATGGCCTCGACGGTCTATGCCTCCAGGTAGACCTATAATATCAGATTGTTCCTCAGAATCTTACCATCTCTCAGAACTGATTGATT
>JAQQZZ010108897.1:0-30824 GCA_030265115.1 Mopalia vespertina | reverse complement strand
TAACTTTGTGTCAGTAAATTGTATTGTATTAGTTACTAGATATTTCATTTACAAAAGCAGATGTCAAGGTGAAATGCTATCCTTCCATGGCCTGAAACAATCAATAATGGACTATATTAACATAGAAAAACATATTGCCTTTAAAAATGATGAAGTTGAAGTTTTTCAAAATATTTGGAATGATTGGCTAAGATAATCTGATAATTAATTAAGATATTTGTTGCATGTGAGCTATAGGCAAGAAACTATAGGCAAAGTTTATAGCGTAGAATGTATTTAAAATTTGTCTGACTCTTGAGTGACCCACGTGCAACTATGCTGCTGTTTTCTCACAGCAAAAAACCGATAAGGGAAACAAACTGATTTGCACTAAATGCCAATTGTAAATACTACTGTGTTGTTTTCTCTGCCAATCCATGTACCTATTATTGCCACGAAATACAAGTACTCTATACACATTTGCAAACATTTTCACCTGCAAACCAGGTCACGTGGTGATGCAGGGTAAGTTGTAAATGCGACATTAATGTTGATCTTTGTAAAGATTTAAAAATGGAAATAAGAATATAAATTCTTGACTCCTTCTTTTCTATAAATAATCGCAGATAAATCAAAACGCAATTTGTAATAATTACTACAATTTGCTTTTTTGTTACAAATTACATAACAACACACCAACACAATTTATAATAACGCAATTTGTGATAATTTTGACAAATTCCGTGTTTATTTACCGGAGATCCTTTTCACAAAGGATTACTCAAAGGATAATGTTGTTTTGTGTTTATTCTAAATTTTATCAAAATAAACATTAAGCTCCAGGTCCTTTCCCTCTTATTTTTCTTTCTTCAAGAGATCAACATTAATATCGTATAATATATGCATCTGCAAAGAAATTATAATACACGTTATTACAAATTGTGTTTTGTTACAAATTGCGTTACAACACACCAACGCAATTTGTAATAATTACTACAAATTGTCTTTTTATTCATCTGAGATTATTTACTTGTCAAAGATTCATACACATAGTGTTCACATTTTAAATTTTGTCAAAAGAACGATTAAGCAGCAGGTATTTTCACTTCCTTCAAAAGATCAACAGTAATATCATATATTGAATAAAGGAAGAGAGATAAATTTGCTTGCCTCCTCTGGGATTCGAACCGTGGACATCTGCGTTAAAGGCCCAACACTCTACCGACTGCGTTTTCATTTCAAATTGCGTTATGACACACCCACATAATTTGTAATAAAGCAATTTGTAATAAGTGTAACAAATCCTGCTTTTATTCATCTGAGATCATTTAATAAAAATATTAGTAAAAGAAAAGAAAAAAAAAAAAAAAAAAAAAGATACTAGATGAGATAAATCGTGATGAACATGTATACCTGATACTCACTTAATGACTCTGTGATTTGTCACAGGATTGCTTGATTGATTGATTGGTGTTTTTCTCAATCCTTAAGGGTATTTTACTTACATGGTAGTGGCGTATTCCGACAATAATTGACACTAGCGCAACTATAATTTTGAACTGTTTCGGATAAAGTTAATCTTTCTCCAGAGCTAAATTTAAACAGCATTGCTACTCTCCCAAAAACTGCCCTTAGCCAGAGGGAATTTTTCAGATGTGACACAAAGCAGAATAAATTTTCAACATTGACGAGAAGTAAAATGTATCGATGGCAAGTCATTGTAGTTAACTAATGATTTGTCTGACCAGTGGGAAATTTAGCGAAATTCAACATCTGGTAAACAAAATAAACTTAGAAAATGACCAGCTGTGATTAAACTAAATTATTTCTTCAACTTATTGAGCAATACTGTCGACTTTTAAACTGATGACCATAACCCAGTCTTTTTAAAAAGATTTTATGCTGGTTTCTTTGATTGGACATCATTATCAGATTAGCTTCATGTTTTTCCATAGCTCTGCGACCAACCAGAAAACAGGAAGCTCTCATCTCCTGTCGGCAAGGATATTATTACATAATTTATAATTCATTTTGCAACCAATGACATCACTGACAACAAATGAAGATGCAGTATGTTGTTTGTTTGATGTTTTGTGCGGTTACATGGGACATGCAATAAATTTGTTTGGTTGGTTAGGGTTTAATGTTGTACTAAAGGGTATTCACTTTATATGTATATATGACAACAACTTGTCTAATTCTTACTCTGCCATACTACAAACAGTAGATAACCGATAGAAAAACCTGTTTAAATTATCGCAGAGATTGCCAGTCTCTGCACATATTTTCTGTCAACTAAGGGACTGTATGCTGTATTAAAGTGGCTTATCCGAAGAGGACCAGAACGATGGCCCGAGTGAGCTCGAGAAGGAATTCCTTATCCCTCACCTTAATCAGCACCACAACAATAACCTCTCATAGACACACAACAATGCTAAGAAAACTTCTCATCAGAAACATAAACACAATTGCAAACAGTAGAACAAAGAACACACAGATAACATGATTGAATTCTGTTTAAAAAAGAACATATGCCTATCTCGGTATTGTTCCACAAAGGTATCTTGGACAAAGCAGATCTTAATTACCATGACGACATAATACCTTCGGTAGTACTGGTTGCTATGACAATTAAGATGAACATAGGCTAAGAAAGAAAAAGATCACTTTGTGATACAGCAACATGGAATATATAATCTCACACAAAAAGTACAAATCAAAGAAAATGCAAGACAAAAAAAATACTGGTTCGTTTATTTCACAGACATACATGTACAACTACCTGAAAAGGTAAATGTCATGAATAAATATACTGGGGTTATCAAAAGACACTTCATTGATTTTCTATTACATGTAGTTTAAGGGTTGCCATTATATCACTTGTATCATGACATCGTAGTCCAATGTGTAAAAGAAATCTCTGCTGACAATCAATGAAGTATGAAATCATTTTTGTGTCATTTACAAAAGGAGTTTTAACAGTATATGCATTGTTTTAGGATAACACTTTCTTAGTTTGAACAGATTCTAGTTCTGGACATTTTGAAAGCTGATAGGGAGGGATCAAAACACCAGCAGTAAACATTATTCAAAATAAATAATATACCATTAATATTCACTTTCTAAAAAACAGAATAATTTCATTGATTTCAGCTTTGTGAGCTGCATCTATCTCCTATCAGGGGGTAGTGAATGTCCACAACCTAGACACCAGTCAATTAACCTTCTATTTTGCTGAAGACCGTTGGCTGAGTGGCCTGGTGGCCGGAACTTACTGCTACCTATTTGATGCCTCACTCAGAGGGTCGCAGGTTCTATTCCAAGACTGGTCTCAGCCAGCAAACATTTCCTGAGCTTCGATCTCTTCAAAGTAAGAAACGGCTATCCCAAAAACACAACCCCTGGACTATAACATGATGCACTTTAACATTAAGTGTGTAAACGTACAGTGCTATACATCACAGCAGATCGACTCTTGTGTTGCCCCTTAGCCCTGAGAGCAACAATAGGCTCTCCTCTACCACCAGCTCATTTCAATAATTACTGACTGGTATGATTTATTGTATCAAAATGAAATAATTTTAAAAAATAACAAAACCTAGCAGCCTCTTTTAATAGTGTTGAAAGAAAATCTTGGTGAAAATCACCATGATTCAGAGAAAACATATCATGAAGACAACACTCTCCAAAAAGGTGATCACAATTCCCTGCTGGTATCATGAAAGAAATATGACCTTGACATTACCTTGACATGGCTGACCAGGGAATGAAGATCTGAAACCTCTTGGGCAAAGGCATCGGAAACTCCCTTGTGTATTCTGACAAATCTGATTGTAAAAGCACTTGTGCTGACCTGTGGCACATTCATCAATGTCTGAAACAAAGACACACAAATACGTTGTATACAGTTGCCAAAATGGCCGTCAAATCATGTGACTTGAAAATTGATTACAGAGAAAAGATCTTTGTACAGGCTAATATACGCTACAAGGGAAAATTTTAACCTAACTGTTGAATACAACTTTTAACTTAATTCTTATTTCTCTAAAAGTGACAGGTAGCATAATTTAAAAAAATGCAGAACTAAAGAGAAATGATAATAATTCCCTAAAAAGATAAATTTCAAATTTAGTCTTCAAACAGACAAAATTTGTCACAAGCGACATGTATGCTGTGATCTTAAAACAAATTATTTGAAAATTTTACAGACATTATAAGAGCATTTATAATAGCTGTTTACCTGCGCATCTGCCATAGCGTGTTCTTTCAAAGCCTGTAGGACAGAGGTCTATACACTGGAAACTGCCTGCTGTATTATCACACTGCTGGCCTTCTCTACAATTAGCCAGACCTTCTTGACACTCATCAATGTCTGTGTAAATAAACAATTATCAATTATTTACATTTCCTTAGTAGATTTACCTTCACAGTTTTATGCCAAATAATGTACCTAAAAGATGAGGATTGTTTGTTTGTTTGTTTGTTTAATGGCAGCATAATGTTTTTAGTTTTTATCTTGTCTTATCAATTTTATTATGTATAATTAATGTAAAAAAGTGTGTTTGTGTGAGCGAGTCGTTGTGTATGTCGAGGGCCTCAGGGAAGGTCAACAATTTGTTGGTGGAGTTTATTTTGTATTCTCAATAAATAAAGCTTTTATTATTATTATTATTAAAAGGGTATTTCAATTGTATGACAACATCATGTTCTCACCCTGCCTTACTGACATACATGTACATGTACAAACTGGAAAGAAAAGTTGTAAAAAATCAACTCAGCGAATTGCCAAAGCTACAACGTATGTCTCCCTTATATATCGATTGAGGTGGATCAATAGTCAGACATGCTAACCACTGAGCCGTGACAGCGGGAACAAAATCCGAAGGCAGCAATTCCTCGATACAGTTACCAGAAGGGTGTGGGGGGAGGGGATTGGAGGTCCACCCTTGTCAATTGTTTTACTGAATTTGCGATTTGCCAGAGCTTCTAGTTGTAAGAATTCCTGGTCTACAATATTGTTAAATTTGTTTCCACTGTTGAATACATACTTAATACTATTGCAATAGTCAAATACGAGACAATAGTCATCTCTAGTTATGTCTGGCCAAGAAACTATTTATGTTCAGTCATAACCCTATCAAAACCCTCCTAGTCTAACTCACATCAATGACCTCCGTTATATAACAAATTATTGGCAAAACTGTCTAAGATAATGATCATACACCACAAGAAATAGCTTGTTTACAAATGGCTGTCATTTGTAAACTTTTAATGTTTATATCAACTGAATATCATTACACAAAAAAGAGCCTCTTTATGCATCCTCCCAAGGCAAGGCAGAAAAGAAGATCGTTGTATCAAGCCTCTCTTCAATTCCTATGTTGCCAACACAGAAGACAAAACCTGAGTTAACTGTAGGCCACAACAGCTACTTTCAAGCCATCTGTCAAGGAATGTTTTAAACAAATTGTATTGTCCTGTCCTTAACAAAAACAGAAAACAACCAAATCATTTAACTAGACTCAAACAGCCGTTCATATCTTACAATTAATTTGAATGGGGTTGCATACCTCTGCAGATGCCGCCTTCCCTCAGCACATACCCTAGAGGACAGGAACATATGTATCCCCCATCTAAATTCTGACAGGAATGACTACAGGGTGATACAGGCTGAATACACTCATTCACGTCTGAAACATAGCATTAGACAGTAAGTCCATCCTGTTAAAAAGAGGTTATTCAAGATTAGATTAAGTTTAAGGGATGCGACTGGGTTTAAGTTAATGGGTCGGTTGGTAAGATTCCCAACAAGAGTGAGCTATACTAGTACAAGAGGGAACAGGCTCAATACACTCATTTACACCTGCAACAGATGATAAGAGTTGCTCAGGGTTAAGCGTTACAATTTGGTTTGGTATTGCATTTATGGTGAGGTTAAATTTGGACAGGAATGGGGTTAACCTTAAGGACAGCATTTATGGTTAGATCAGTTTCTGGTAGATATGACCACAAAAGGACATTCACATCTAATATACACATGTAGACCAAATTATTTTGAAGTTTTCTTGCAATATTAAGAAGTTGGAAGAAATAAAAAAGAAAACATTTTGGTTTGAGAAGTTATTTCACATCAAGACAGTTGATGGGGTATATACTCACTCTCATGCCAGTATAAGTTTGGAAACAGATTACCTGACAAGGCAGACCATGCAGAAGACATGCATTTGCTGGAAAAAAAATTATAAAGAGTGTAACTAAAGTTGACTAAATGAAAGCACAACAACCGATTCAGAAATACAATCAGCATATTGAAATTAAGAAATCCAAGCAAAGAAGAATACAGTATAAACAGTTCAAGAAGAATACAGTATAAACAGTTCAAGAAGAATACAGTATAAACAGTTCAAGAAGAATACAGTAGGCCTATAAACAGTTCAAGAAGAATGCAGTATTTTTTTTACCATGAAGTGATTTTTTCACCACACACTGTTATTACACAGAACAAGCATTCACAATGAGCACATACCTTCACATCTTCGTCTGCCCACGAGTTGATAACCCGGTGGACAACCACACAAATACCCTCCTACAGTATTCGTACATTGGTGAGAACATATTCCAACATTTTCCTCACATTCATTTATGTCTGAAAGAAAAAAATCATGTCTTTTTAGTTAAATCTGTTATCAAACTGAAGAGGTAGCTTAATTGTATACTTAACTAAGAAGTTCTGTTTGTTCGTTGTAACTGGAGCCCTTTCAAGCAATATTATTCTTTCTGGGCTAAAGAATATCACAATAAGTGCAAAAGAAATCAATTAAATTGTGCAACTCGGTATTAAAATGTTTGTTTTTAGCTTTACAATGAAAAGTTATTTCACTGATAAAACAGCAAGCCAGGTTTACCTTGTTGGGAAACTTATGTTCCGCCAATACTAAATAAGCACAGAATGACCATGCTTTGAACAAACTATCCTTAGTCGCAGGGGGGTTTCTATACAAAGATCAGAATCCATTAATAATTCCAAGCGTGCATCAGGTCACTGTCTAATGTTTATAGCTCCACTTCAGTTAAGTTTTCTATCAATTACTAATAAATACAGACAGAGTGAATGTTTTCACCTTCACAGACGAGTCGACCTTCTGATCTTCGGAACCCTTCTGAGCAATCTATCACACACTGAAATGATCCAATTGTATTTATACACTCCTGATCGCGACCACACTGGTTGGCCTCTGTCAAACATTCATCAACATCTGGGAAAACAAAGATCAAAGATCAAATGAAATTCAGATTACTTCCAAATCAAGAAAAAAATAAGAATCATTGCAGACAGCATCAATTAAGCTTCACTGGATAGCATGTTGCTTGGAAACAAAAAAAAATAGAAAGGTTAATCAGTTTGAATTTAAAACACTTTATCTGACTAACCTGGATCTCAACTTACCCAACAGTTTAGAAAAACAATGCCTTTTCATCAATTTTGATTTTTTAAAATCTTTATGTTTAAACATTTGATCTGCCTGACTGACTAGTAAATTTTCATCATGTGTCCGAATAGATTTGTTGTTGTTGTTGGGCGACATATGAAATGACCCTCAATGTCTCTAGCAACAAAGAAAGATGAGACAGAACAATCCCAAAAAGCATGACATAACATATCAGTGTTTAGTTTACAATCAATCACTGTACAAATGAAATGCCATGGGGTATGACGTCAAACTCTAGTCATACAAACAGACAATTTCAGTGAAAAAGCCTTGAGCACGGTGTTAAACATCAATCAATCAGGAGAGAGAGAGTTACTGACCTGAGCATTGCTTTCCATCAGATTCCAGGATGTAGCCAATAGGACAGGAGCAGGAGAAGCTCCCGGGGGTGTTGTGGCAGTAGTTAGAGCATGGGGCTAGGCGGCTGCACTCGTCATCATCTGTCACAAAAACAATACAGAAAACATACAAATAATTAACATTTATAATTAAAGAGTGGACAGCAGTTACAGGATGTAGTACAGTTCGAGTTACTAGTTCCCAGATTTAGTTTTGCTGCTCTCAATAAGTTCTCGTGTTAAATGCTCAAAGTGCTATTAAATTTAATCCAGCATTCATAGAGGATTTCACACAATACTGAAGCTCTATATCTAATCAGCTATTACAGAAATAATCTGATTGAACATCTCACAAATGATCCCAGGAAAATTGTGAGAGGCCTACTGGACGAATTGTTAAATGTGCTATTGTAAAGCAAGTCTTGACAGGCTCAGTGAAGTGATTAACTTGTTTAACACTGTGCTTAAGCGTATTTCACTTATATGACGGCGGTGTATTCCAACAATAATTGAAACTTGCACAACAAAGATGTGAAGTGTTTCCATAATGTTGGAAAGTTTATTTTCTTCCAGTGCTAAGTAAAGACAGCACTGCTACTCTTCAAATAAACTGCCCTTAGCCAGAGGGCTGTTTAATAAGAGGTGAAAAAAAGAGAGTACGGAATGAAGATTGAACTGAGCAACCTTCACTCTTGGGATGGCGTGCCAGGGAATCAACCCCGTCACTGCCGAGTAACAATGTCAAGTTACAGCAGAAAAGTATATGGTGCAACAATTGCCAGTAAATACCCCTAAATATGTGAGCACCAGGGCACAAAAACTCAGATAATGGCAGTTGAAATGAAATGCTTTTAAAATTAATTCCAAATTTTCTGATTTCTATCCCTGGAATGGCTTTTTAAAAAAAGACTATCACCTCTACAGTATTTTCCTTCCTCCAGCATGAAGCCAGCCGGGCACTGATTACTCGGGTCTCCAGGGGAAATTTGAGCCTCAAGTCGATAGCGTAATAACTCCTTACTGGGCTGGAATTCCACCTCTAACCCTTGAGCAACTAGCCGTTGAACGAGAAAGGGCATGGTCCCAAATTCGTCGTTGTAGGTGATGGTATGGTTCCAGGCGTAGGGAAGCATGTAGCCATTCACTCGGAAGAGACGACTTGAGTGAGCGTAAATTGAACCTGAAATACAGAAATTATATATACTCTATATATACTCTATCATGAATTGTCTACAAAGTTTGAAAATAGCTTTGGCCTGATTGTAAAACAATTTTAATAGTTATGTGAAATGAGTAAAGGGGTTTCAGTAATAACAAAAAACAAGTTTGATAAAATAAACTAACAATTTCTTAAGATAATAACTAGACACAGTATTGACAGCAGTACATAAAGTCAAGGTAATTTCTGAATTTTCTTTATATTCACAATGCTGGTAGTTTTGTGAAGCCGTGGTCTTGGAAAATTAATGTTCCTCCAGTGCTATGTGAAGATGGTATCTTTAGGCTAGGAACATACCACTCACATTGAGTTTGTTTGTTTGTTTGATTGGGGTTTAAAGTTGTACTCAAGGGTATTTCACTTATATGACGACGGATTGTCCACTTCCCACTGCACCTAACCTTATTACGATGGAAAACCGGGAGGTAACCTCGTAAAAACCAACCCAGTGATTGCCAGAGCCACAACGTGTGACTCGCTCATATACCTGATGGACGACAGGCGGACTCCATCCGGTGAACGGTACATAGAAGCAGGATTAGTAAGCGCACACACTACCACTAAGCCACGGCTGCGGGCCCGTTCACATTGAGAGGCCAGGCCATACACTGGAGGTCCACAGGTAAACTCTTAACTGGCTGATGCGTAGGAGGAGGATCAGTGGTTTGACACAAGAACCACTGAGCCACAGCTGTCGACCCTGCATAGAAAACTGAATTTACAAACATCTATATTGTCTGTTGTCTCCAATTGTTATGATTTTGGCACTACCAGTATGAAATAGAGTATGTTTTCAAATAAATCTCACCTAGCCCAGTTTGTATATAGCTTTCAGTGAATGGCTGAAGGTAAACTTTGGTGAAGTCTGGTAAAGTCGGCACGGCCCCTCGTACAATGATGTCCAGCTGTAGAGCTCCCTGGGGGTCAACACCCCGGGCAACATGGGTCATCTTTAAAATCTCACCTGGAAAAAGAAACAACAAGTGGAACAAAACTGGAATAAGCTACATAATATAATCTACAGGTGAGAACTATTCCAGGTGTTGTGAAGAGAATGGGGATTAACCTGTGATTTCTTGTTGTGGACATGCAATATCATTAAGATACATTCAGGTGAGAAGTAATCTGTATGACGAATATTCACCTGTACTCTGTGACTGTCTTAGTAATGGTTAGTTTGATGACTGACCAATTACCTAACAGGTACTAAAGCCTCTCTCTGAGAACTCACCTGTAGTAAATTCCACCTGTACTTCTCTCTTAAACTCTCCCTTCGTTAGCGTATATCCATTATAAGCTCCACCCACTTCATGAGCAGTTGTCCAATAAATAGGTGTTAAGATAGACAATAACTGACGTAGATTGTAACCTGAAACAGTCATCAGTTGAGTCATTTATTTGATTCTAACCAAAATACATTATCAAATAAGAATAAGTTTATCTGTTTATCTATTATCTCAAATGTGGAATAATTCTATGTCAAAACAAGACGCATCTGACAATCTCCTGAAAGCTTAAAGAACAAGGGCTCCAAGCTTCAGGCAATCTGTCTGTTCCATTGGAATTGTTAATAAAATGGACTGATTACACCACATCACTTAGCAATTTGTTTTCTGAAATTCAGAAAACTGGACAATAGTCTCATTTTGACCAAACAAAATGGGACTATTGTTCCAAACATATCATTGAACAATTTGAAAACCCCCCAACAGATGCATGTTTAACCCTACATTCAGTGTGTAATCCAGTGACTAGTTTAGTCGCACTGGTAAATGTGTACATGTTCTGTTTAAGTTTGTGGCTCCAACAGATCTGATGGCAAGAGTAGATGTACCATCGAACCCTCTTTACACATTCTGTCTACACATTAATTCAAATAACATTGGACAGCATGGTTACAAAAAAAAATCAGAAATGCATGCAAGGCTGGTAATTTCTTCTTTATAATAAAATAACCCCCCGAATTCTGTATAAACGTACCCACTTCCCTGGGGATGTTATTGAGCGTAGCAGAGATGAGAGTTGTGTCCCCTCGATCTGTCATGTCAGCCTCAAGTTTAGATACACCAAAATCTATTCCATTTATGTTACCGATTACGTTACCAAAGGCTTTCAATGGAATGGCTGAAAACATCAAATGAACAACACAACATAACAATCACAATTAACTGTTATCTGGCTTACTGCTGAATACTGCTCTGTGTATTTAATAATGGTGTACTTAAGGGACTTTCGCTAATGATACAAGTGCTGCCTGACGTATACATAATGCCACATAATTAAAACAGGGGAATAGAAAACTCAATAAGGGACAAAAATGGAAAAATCACACCCTGATGTAATTTATATATCACACTTGAAATAGTCCCCCAAACTTTTATGCAATATGGTTAAATTAATCGGCGACTGATAACCTACATGTTTTTAATATATACAAGACTAAAGAAACTAAATTATCTCCCCTGCATTTGACCATGGTTGATGCTCTCCATTTAAACTCTGGGGTTAAAGTAACAGTTTTAATGCAATAATCCTCCATGAAAAGACAACAATAACATATTTGAAAGAGAGAATTATCTTATCTTGAAAAGTTTTTGATATTTCTTGCTAAACGTTTAGAGTGTTACCTAATGACTGGTTTAGTAGCTGCAGCAGAGGTCTATAGTTTGGGTCAAACAACATAACATTCACAATTAAAATTTCATCCTGCTTACTGCTGTTTAATGACTGACTAAAGAATACATAACGCCACAACACTTGATTAATTTGGATTACATGTGTATTTTGTGAAAATAGCAGAACAAAATACCATTACTGCAACAGTGTTTATACATAAGTTTCAAAATTATCTTATGACGATACAGGCATACATGTATGTATGGAAACGTTGTGTTCTATCACAAAACAAGAAGTGGTTATCCAGAAATTCTATAGTTAGTGTTTATACATGTATATTATAAAAAGAATCATTATGTTTATTACATCTTATGAACTAATAACACTACAGATATATTTCCTGAAGACTTCACCAAGTACACTCATAAGCCCCACTGATCATGCCACAGAGAGAGTGTATAAAAATTGTTTACCATAGCATCGGTCACTGTTGCACTCAGCCACTTGGACACTGTCTCCAAGACATCCACGACCTCCGAACCTTGGTTGACGACAGACTCGGTTACGTTCCTTGCTCCCAGTGTCACATGTTTTACTGCATGGTGACCACTGACCCCATTCACTCCAGTCTCCGTCAACTGAACAAACAGAAAACAAAAAACTGTGGCTGCGTGGAGTGTTGAGCAGAGGGGTTTATTTCTGTTGATCACAGAAATCTCAAATCTGGTTCATTTTAATAAGCGGAGTGGGGATAAATATAGAACCTCATTTTTAAGCAGTTCTCCTACAATCTGTTTAAAATATTGTATGGAAAAACAAAAACATAATGAAAATACTTGGGAATTCAAGGCAGGTAAACTAATGGGTATTGAATCAGTATATTTTGAGAATAAACCATTTAATAAACTGTTTTTACTGTGAAAATAATTTTAATTTGTAAATTGTCTAAAGAAACAACCTAGGGAGCATGGCAACCTTAAAAAGCAACACAATAACTAAACACATAATAGGATTGACAATCTATTGAGTGATCGATGCTACGATGGATTGATTAGTCTTTAACGCTGTACCTTATCATATTTCACTTAAAAGACAGCAATGTATATGTACTCCAACTATTAAACGTCACACTGACAACTCTAAAATGTTATGATTTTTATTCCGTTGTAAAATCAATGTTCCTCTAGTGCTAAATAAAGACAGTGTACCTATGGTTGAAACGTACTGCCCTTATTGAGAGGGTGACCCTACCTTAAGGCATTTGCTTTATCCTTAATCACTTACTTGGACAGGATTGGGCATTACATGTCTGTACGCCTTCACTTGGGCCCACACAGGCGCGCCCACCGTGTATTGGTGGTGGGTTTGTACAGGTACGGAATCGCTTCCTTTGACCCCCTCCACAAGAAATGGTACAGTCTCCCCAGCCATTCCATGGTGACCAGTTACCATTTACTGCAGAAGATAAATAAATAAATAAATAAGCAGAATAAATAAACTACATTTAACACAAAACAATTTATATAAATATCTGTTGTGATGAGGTGGACAAATTCCAGGTATACATTAATGATATTAAATGCATATCTTATTTTTCTGAAATTAATTCGCTTCATGTAATTGTTTGTCATGATTATGACCCTTCCAAGTCCTGCATTTCACCATGCCTACAGTGCTTTTTAAGAGTGGTCATTATATAAAAGTTAATAGAGTATAATATCATCAAGACTTAAGACCAGCAATAGTTATGTCACGAGAAAATTTCCAGACAAGGCAATAGCAGATGTAATTCATTTTTTTTATTGGAGTTAATGCCATGCTAAAGGAAAGTAATTCTTTCTATGACCTCTGCCTGCAAACCTTCACTATTTCAATCACTGAATGCAAATTAAAGCCTGTGCACAGAGTGAGCAAAACCTTTTGAAGAGTTCTCTGACTAAATATAAATAAATGATCAATTTATAAACTCTAACCTTACCTGGGCACTGTTCAGAGTTACAGAAGTCTGTTTGGTCCCCTTGTCCCGGACAGAAAGCGCCTCCGAATTGAGGAGCAGGTGAGTCACAATTACGTTTACGTGATCTTGTTCCTCCACCACACGATAAACTACAAGACGACCATCGACTCCACTTTCCCCAATTACCATCAACTGTAACAACACCAGCATTAATCATTAATTGTAAGGGATTTTGTACTGTTCTTAGCTCATTTCACTTGTAGGACAGCTTCAGCTTGTCAGCCCAATGGGCGAAAGAAATCACCCTGGATGCATGGCAAGACCGCAGCAGTTAAATGAATAATGTATTTCACATATATTAAACAGAATTCAACACACATTCACATATATAAAATAAAGGCAATTGGAACTCATTTGTACACATGTGTATAAATCCTAGCAAGCCAACAATTACAAACTTCTCCCTCACATATAGCCTTTATAGACATGCTGCTGGTGGCACTCATGTTCATCTTCAGCCAGAAGTGCATGGACTTTGTAAATCATTCGCTTGTATTATGAAAACATTTTTCTTTGGAATAAATCAAAAACATACAAGTTCATACAACATCATAAAATTTGTACGCAAACGTAAGAATCTAATATTTCAATTTTGGGAGAAACTCAACATTTTGATACAAGTGCATGTGGAGTCATTTTAAACATATGTAATAGCTCAACTTTATTTCACATACATGTATATGGGAATGCAAGAGCATCAGGAATCCAGTAGAACCAACAACTCTTTAAGCATCAAGAACCTAGAAGCATTAAGAATCTCAGAATATCAAAAACTCCAGAGCTCCAAAAACTCCAAACAATTGAGAACCCTGGAGCATCAAGGACATTGCACCACCAAGAACCTCAGAGTTTCAAAAACACCCAGCCAGTAATTGCACCGGCAACTTTTACTGGTATGATTTTATAACAGCTTACCTGAGCATTCTTTAACAACACATCTCTGTCTTCTTGTCCCTCGTCCATGGCACTTGGCTCCTCCGTACTGAGGGCGTGGGCTATCACATGACCTGTGTCTGACCTGATGACCTTCCCCACAGGTCACACTACAGGGGTCCCATTGTCCCCAGCCACCCCAATTACCATCAGCTGTTAAACAGTCATTGTAATTATTCTTTTATTTTTAATATTCACCTGAATTTTTTTGCATATACATTTCTTTGCATTATTGTGAGCTTAACATGTTACATAAACATTCTATTTTTCTTCACTTGAGATTCCCTTATTATTGTGTTTAGAATACAGTGGTTTGTGGTTGTGGTCAGACGTGTTATTTAAACCTGTGAGGGGATTCCTAGGTAGAAAACTACATGTTTATGTGTGTTTTGAGATGATAATATGTACAAAATCCTCAATAATAGAATACTGAAAAGTAAGTTAGTTTGTTTGTTTGTTTGGTGTTTAACGTCATACTTAGGTTACTACTCATATGACAGCGTGCCAACCCAATGGGAGAAGGAAACCACCCTCAATGCCCCTGGCAACAAACCACCCTCAATGCCCCTGGCAACAAACCACCCTCAATGCCCCAGGCAACAAACCACCCTCAATGCCCCAGGCAACAAACCACCCTCAATGCCCCTGGCAACAAACCACCCTCAATGCCCCTGGCAACAAACTAGAAAATCAGTTACAAAGGACACCCACAAAACAAAAAGATTGGTTTCATGTTGCCCTAGAGCCCCATGGTAGCAGGAAGCTCCCTCCCAAATATAATTTGTTACAAGAAACTTTATTGGAGAATGAAAACATTGACTTACTTGGACAGCGTTTGAGATTACATGCCACTCTGTCGATACTGTCCCCAACACACAGAGCGCCGCCTAGCTGTGGAAGAGGGTTGTCACATTTGCGCTTTCTCACCCGTTCTCCAGCACCACAGGAAACGCTACATTCCTCCCACACTAACCAATTTCCCCATTCACCATCAACTAAAAACAGAAACACAAAAAATTATTGAATAAAAAACAAAAAAAATTCAAGTCCTTGTTCTTTCTGCATTTTACACAGACTTAGACAATAATTTATAAAGCAAAAAAAAATCTTGAAAATCCAGTGAGCCACATTTATTAAATCAGTTTGATAATGGGCCTTCCAATCTGCTTTTGTGTAAATCACAATGAAAATGATCATTTTAAATGTGTTGTGCTATTAACTGGGTGACGTCACAACTGATACATATGTATACATGTATACATGACCTGATAAAAAAAATCAGTCTTTGTAACCTGTGTTATATTTTAGGTTAAGTCTTGATACGTACCTGGACATTCTGATATTTGACACGTCTTCGTTTCCTCCGAGTCTCCGATACATGTTCGACCTCCGTTAGACGGCTCAGGGTTGTTACATTTCCTGCTACGTAATTGTCTCCCCTGCCCACAGGTTAAACTACATTCATTCCAATCACTCCATTCGGACCACATACCATTGACTGAAAACACAGCAAAGATGGAAAGATGAATTATTTGCAAACTGGTCGGGTTAGTGAAAAATGTCAAAAACAGTGTATAAAACTTTAAAATTAAGTTGAGATTGCCTTTACAATTAGATCTTTTATAAACCAATTGAGAATTGAATATTAATGAGTAGTGCTTGGTGGCACATGTATTACAATTATAATGGCTAAGGGCAGATGGTTGGAATAACTGCCATTATATAAGTGAAATACCCTTAAGCACAGTGTAAAACACCACTTATCTGATGGCGGTGTAGTCCACCAATAATTTATACAAGCACAACCATAAATGTATTTTTATAAAGTTGGAAAGTTAATCTCCCTCCAATAATAAGTGAAAATAGCATTGCTCCTGTCCAAACAAACTACCCTTTGCCATAGGTGAATCATAAATTAAAACTTCTCACCGGCAACTGTAAGAGTTGCTTCAATCAGTATCCTCCCAATGTTATTACTGGCCAGACATCTATAGAGACCAGAGTCAGACGGTTGAGTAGCCACAATTCTGCAAATAAATATTGAATAAAAATATACTTTTTTGCTTAATTGGTTTGTTTGTTTGTTTGTTTGATTGGGGTTAAACATCTTGCTAAAGGGTTCATTTCACTTATATGACGATGGATTTTCCATTTCACACTGCTCCTTGCTTAAATATTGGGGAAAACCGAGGGGAAAACCTGCCACCCTAATGGATTAAGGAAATCCCCCTTGACACTGCTAGTAACAAACAAAGGCAAAACAGGACAATCAGAAGACAGAAAACAAAGACATCAAACCCTGGCCAACAGCTTGATAATAAAGATGTAGACACTCAGAACGCCAATTTTTTTCCAAAATCCTGACTGCACATGTATATGCCCTTAGTTTGAATATATTTTTTATTCTTTGAAAGGGAATCACAAACTTGGGTGCATTTGACAGAACTGTTGCATTTGTGGCCTAAGGATATTGTTTACTCTTGATTGATGTTACCCTCTGCCCAATCATCCACCAAATAACACACTATGCTCAAAGAGCATAACAAGGCATTGCTAATTTGGTGGAAATGGCACGAAGATATGACAGTTGAAGTTTTTAAGATCAGACAAAGAAATTCAACAGCGAAAAAAGCACAAAAAATGGCGGACTAGGATTCCAAGTGTCAACAGTCACTGGACTGTGAATGTCAGTTTGTTGTAGTGCATGTAGCTCTTACCTAAGTGATTATTTGTTTGTTTGTTTGATTGATTGAGTGGGGTTTAATGTCGTATTTAAGGTTATTTCACTCACATGACGGCATGCCAGCCCAATGGGTGAAGGATGCTACTGGCAACAATAAAAGACAACACAGGACAAAAACAGTACAGCCAAACTGAAGGATGCTATACAATCACATTACAAACAGATGGGTTTCACATCGCCCTTTAGCTCTGAGAGCACCAGGGCAACAGGAAGCTCTCTCCCAACCCTCCGTCTTACCTCAGTGAGTTATTGGGTAGAATATTAATTCTCTCAACTGTCTGTAGCACTGTGTTAATTTTCCTCCATTCTATACTCGGTTCAGGTTCTCCATCTGCCACACAATCAAACGTCACCATGTCGCCTAGAGAAACGCGCTGGCTCTTTGGCTCAATCTTAAATATTGGCGGACCTGCAAAGGTAGTGTTATAAAATCAGTTCGACTGTTTGGGGTTTAACATCGTACTCAGGGTTATTTCCCCTTAAATGACAGCAGTTTGTCCATTTCACACTATTCCTTCCTTAAATACCGTGGAAATAGGGAGGAAACCTCGTAAAAAGCACCCCCACATTTGCCAGAGCCACACAGTATGATTCTCTCATATACCTGATGGTCAACAGATGGACTCATGGACGGTAAATTGAAGTAGGATTTGTTGGCACACAAGCTAAACACAAAGCCATACCTCTTTTTGGCTCAGGCTTTGTTTATTTAGTTGTGGTTGAACATCACACTGAACATAATTTTACTCATACTATGTCCAGCCCAATGGAAGAGGGAAACCGCTCTTTAACACCACGGGTAACAAACAAAGGCAAGGCAATCACAAGACGCAATGACAAAGACGCAACCACAGATTGGCATTCAATATCACCATGACAACAAGCACCTCCCTTCCTATCACACACCTTTATGCTGAACGGCATTAATTTTTATAGTACAGGCAAAATATGGCGGTAATTGATTTTTAATTTCTGTAAAAAAAAATAGTGGAAAGTGGAAAGTATTTAGCATGAATTTAATTGCATCTTTATGTGCTCTTTCTATTGTTAGTACCCCTCCATTCAGCCAAGTTAATGAAATTTGTAACATAATGAAGTGATTTAACTTACTTCTGACAGTTAACATGGCTGTTCCCTCTGACGTACCCGCGTCATTAGATGCCACACATTTATACTCTCCAGCATCAGAACTCTGTGGGAACAACACAAGAAAACAAGTCAAAGTCAAGTTAAGTAATGAACAATATGGTTGTTATGGATCATTCGTTCCAGCCTTGTTGATTTCTGCACAATTCTTGTCAATTGAGGTTTTCGTAACGTCAAAGTATTGTTATTGGTTTACAATATCGGTCAGGGCTATTCAAATATATAATGACTGATTGTCCACTTTTTTATCTGTCGTACTTAAATATAATGAAAAAACCGATTGAAAACCTAGTAAAATACACCCCAGTTGCCTAGTGTGACACACTCAATATACCACACGGAGACTCAAATCTGTATATGATTCATCCAAGTGGAAACCTTGTAAAAACCACCCCCATGATAACCAAGTCACTTCATGGGACTTAATAGTCCAACAAGCTTACTTCAGAACCACAAGCCCATAAACACATTATAAGAAATATCCCATAGATTAAAATATTAACACAGTTTGAATGTGTAGCATATCTTACCGTAGATTGGTAAATAACTAATGAACCATTGGACATTTGTTGCACGCGCTCAGAGAGCACCACGGGGCGGCCATTCAGAGTCCAGAATATCGTGGGTGCGGGGTCACCTCCAACTGAACAGGAGAGGATAACTCTTTCTGCCACAGTCACAGCACGATTTCCAGGCGGGACCACATTCGGAGGGACTGGAACCAAATTTTTTCTTTATTGATTAATAAATCTAAAGAACCATTTCAAGTTTTAATTTTAACTTCATCACATACACTTCATATTTCAATTTGATCGATTGAATGATTGGTGTCTAAAGCAGTGCTTATATAATGGCAGTGTTGTTTGTTTTGGGTTTAACGCCATACTTAAGGTTATTTCACTCATAAGATGATCTGCCAGCCAAAATTTGTCCAAAATAGTATAGGATTTTTCTATGGAATCCTATAGGACTATCCTTAAAGGTATTCCCAAATGGTTGATACCTAGAAAATGTATATAAAAAAAAGTCCAATATTCAACTAGTTTCATTAAGAATTTGGTGTTCTTGTGGAGAAATTGGGATTCGAACATGGTTATTTCACCCACACAGCTGTGTACTGTACTAGCCATACAGGTGAACAGAACTTCCTTTAACGTCACAGGAAACAAACATAACGAGCAAAACACAGGGTAAAGAGGTCTTCTCAGGTGGGAGCTTGATAAATGGGTCAACAACTTTATCCCTTACCTTTGATTAAGACATTGTTGGTTGTTTTCTCAGTGCCGGCGGGGTTTTCTGCTATACATACGTACTGGCCGGCATCTTCTTGGTAGGCACTTCTCACCAGGTACTCGCTCCGACCATTCACACTTGGGGCCGCTGTACAAATAAATGGTTTGTTTCATTGGGGTTTAACAACATACCTATACAGGTAACTTCATTTATATGATGGCACATCAGCCCTATGGGTGAAGGAAACCATTCTGAATGCCATTGACAATAAACAAAGAGAAGACAATCACAATGCATGAAGGCAAAATAACAGGTCAACTTTGTGTTGCCATATTTCTCAAAGAGCGCCAGGGCAACTGGAGCTCCCTCCAAACCGTTGCTACAAGAATTGATTGATTGATTGGTGTTTAAGTTTTACGCCGTGCTCAGGGTATTTCGCTTATATGATGGCAGTGTATTCCAACAATAATGGACACTAGCACAACCAAGATGTGAACGTTTCAATAATGTAGGAAAGTTAAAGAAGAGACAGCATTGCCACTCTTCAAACAAACTGCCCTTAGCGAGAGGGCGCTACAAGAATTGAAGACAATAAACATCATCTAAAAAGCGTATTGATCCTGGATATTCATCTTCAAACTGTCTGGTACTGTTTGACTTGGGCTTAATGCCATGCTTACGGTCATTTCACAATTGCTTGTGTAAAAATCAAATAAATGATGAAATCATTGATGATTTTAATGTTTGTTTAACGGGGCTTTTAGCAGCATACTCATGTGTATTTCACCAATTTGATGACAGGTTGTCCCTGTCGCACTCTGGCTTACTTTTTCTTAAAATATGGTGGAAAACCCGAAGACATTGATTGATTGATTGGTGTTTTACGCCGTGCTTAAGGGTATTTCACTTATATGATGGCGATGTATACCAACAATAATTGACACTAGCACAATCAAGATGTGAATCATTTCCATAATGTTGGAAAGTTCATTTTTCTCCAGTGCTAAGTAAAAACAGTATTGCTACTCTTAAAACAAACCCCGAAGAAAATGAAGTACCCCCTCGCCCCCACCTCAATTGCACCTCATGTGACCTGGGGTTGTCAAGGGGACTTGAAGATGTAAGCAGTAGCCTAGATCTAAAGAGGATCATTTGTCTGGTACGTTAGCCAAATAACTGCGGATGAAAAAAATGAACAATCGATTGATTGGTGTTTTATGCCTTGCCCAACAAACTGGACACCAGCCCAACCATAAACTCTAAATTCTTTTTACAATGTTGGAAAATTTATCTTCCTCCAATACTATGTAAAGATGGTATTGATACGCTCTCAAAACAAATTATTGATGACGTCAAAGATAACAGACAATTTGTAAACTTCTACATGCCTTTGGAGAAAAAAGAGGTTAGTATATTAATTATGAGCTAGCAGGCCATACTTACAGGGTACATCCTCTCCATTTCTCTGCCACCGTATGGTTGGAATGGGTACACCGGCTGCCTCACATTCAAGGCTTAATCGCCCCCCAGTACTAACTTCTGTGTCTCTCGGTGTGAGGGTGAACTTAGGGGGCACTAAAAACACACAGTATCATAATACATAGCACTAAGTTCCATTTGTTTGTATATAGTTCATGTTGATGTCACCAATTAACAAAGACATCTATATCAGGATGATGTTAGTGATAGAACACATTGAAGAGCCTTTGAAGGCTGAAAAAGTACTGAATTAGTCTTTCCACAAGGCCTCCCAGATTTCGTTTTACAAATGTATGGGCTGACCATCTCCTGTCATTTGACAGTATCGACAAAGTCTATCGTACAATTATGATACCATAGCAATTATTATGACATAATTGTGATAATATAAATTAAACACATCTACATGCATTTGTAAGTTTCAGAATATACGCCTAGCAGTTATTATGCCTGTAGACATCAATCACCCTGAAGCAGTGTTAATTAATAAAATTTTCTAACTCGTGTTATCCAAAAATTATGGAAACAGGTAAACTATACTAACTAGTTTATGCGACTATTGTGATCGACTATTGCCCAACACAATAAGTACAGACAGTTGACTAATGCAACAGCCTCTATTTAAACAATTCCTTAGTTCGATATATCGTTACCCCTTTAGTAATTTAACACATTATTGATAACCCTTTTATTTAAGGCTGTTATGTTCACACTACTTACCTTGGACTCTTAATGAAATTTCTTGTGAATCTCGTCCTGCGATGTTTGAGGCAATACACCGATAACGTCCTGTATCACCTGGCTATTAAACAAAAACCAATATCGTCATACTCATTTCAAACAGTTCCAATACTGCACTTTTTTCTGTCGTTTTCTTATTATTAATATCATTATTTTTTAAGTTAATGGATCAGAAATTGTTACATTTGTTAAGATAACTGATTGATTCGATTAATCTATAGTGTACCTGTACCAACCCAATTGATGAAGGAAAACATCCTTAAACACAACTAGAAATAAACAAACACATGGCAGGATAACCACATGGCGCAAAACCAAAGACACGTGGCAGAGCGGTTACCTGTAGCCACTCATCTGTAAGAGCAATGGTGCCACAGGAATCTTCCTCCCAACCACCCACTCAGGAATTCAATTAGTTAATTAGAACTAATAGAGGAGCATTTTCCTAAAAAAAGTTCATCCACCAGGTTTTTATGTATAATAATATTCTAAACAATTTCCTTATCGGTATTTAGACTGCAAATTTTCATTTTTTTACCTCCACATTTTCATTAGTTTACACACACATATTTATTAGTTCATCTGCAAATTTTCATTATTTTACCTGCACATTATCATTATTTTAGCTGCACATTTATATTATTTCACCTGCATATTTTCATCAATTTTACCTGCACATTTCTGATAGTCAAAATCCCGTCTTCAGACTTTTGGAATTTGGCAGGTGGCAATCTGAAACGTCGGCCATCTTTTCTCCATCGTAAGTGAGGGGGTGGGAAACCAGTGGACTTGCAGGATAACTCTGCAGTCTCTCCTAAATTCACGGTTAAAAGCCTTGGAGTTTCCGCAATACGGGGAGGAACTGAAACAATAAACTCAAGTTAATAAACGACAAGAGAAAAGCATTCAGAGACTGCTTGACAATTATTATTGAACATGTAATATTGCAGACAATTATATTGCATCAATTAAAATGAAATTTGCAAAATTCTGTGAAAGTCTTAATTACATTGCACATCTTCAGACCTCTGAAGCACATGTTCCAAAGTTCCAAAGCGAAATATTGAATTGTAACTGGATCGATTGCTCTGACCAACAACAGCAAATGACATACAGCTAATTTGCATACCACAATTTTGTTTGTTGAATTATGTTTTTTTATCTATGTTGCTGATCTCGGATAGAAAAAGAAAGTAGAAAAAAAATTTCAAAAACCCAAGCTGAACTTTGAACGCATCCCATTGGCATGGTATGGAAACAGTTTTAGGGTTGCAAGGTACACCTGGGATATATAATAGAGGGTACACGGAGACTGAAGAGAAAGTTGTGTGTGAGAGTCAGAACAACCAAGAAACAGCTAAAGTTGCATAATTTATGTGGAAATTTTAAAGTAACACATACCTTGAACAACTAAATTCATATCCACAGAGGCCGTACCAGCTTTGTTTTTAGCTATACATGTGTACACACCCGTGTCATCGGCTCTAAAATACAACAACAACATAATGCTGTAAAATATGATTAATTCCAATATTTTAAAACCAGTGACAATGGGGAAAAGAAGTGCCTTGAGCTCTTGAAATACAGGAGCAACAGGAATAACATTGACAGTCCTTACCTGAACTTTAATTTTATAGGTGATTACAAACAGGTGCATCAGAGCACATGTATGGTTATCTTTGTGCATCTTATTTAACTAACTTGCTGCACCTAAATGATGCACGAATTGCATATATTGATTGATTTCCAAATGGCCTTTCCAGTTGTGCTTAAGGGTATTTCACTTACATGATGGCTGTCTATTTCAAGAATAATTGACACTAGCACACAGAACACCTATCAAAAGTGAGGCGTTTTGATAATGTTGACAAGTTAATCTTGGACATAATAATTTGGACTCGATGCACTTGCCATTGATGTACTCAAAATATAAAGACAACTAGAGCGTCACGCATTAATGTTCCTTTTCAAGACACCTTGACATTTTTAAGTGAAATGTGCCCATCTAACTGTTTGTTTAATTGATTGATTGATTGATTGATTGATTGATTGGTGTTATGTGGTGGCAATGAACTAACAACATTATAGCAACAATAACTCAGCCATAAATGTAAAGCTCTGATGAAAAATTAATGTTCTTCCAGTACAAAGTACAGCCATATGACTTTGCTTAACACCAACTCCCCTCAACAAGAGGCAGTTTTAATTCTATCCTCAGTCCCTACCTAGCAACGGGAATAACCAACCATCCTGACTGAACAGTTCGATGACGATAGCTTTGAGGGGAAATGGCAACACCATCTTTTTGCCAAGAGATCTCTGGGCGAGGCTGACCTGATGATCGGCATGGCAACAAAATGTCACGGTTTTGCAGAACAACAAAGTCTTCCTTCTCACCTGTGATTGTTGGAGCAACTGAAATAAACAGTAAAATCAATAGTAGATTAAGTTATATCAATCTAAAAGTATTTCCAAGGATTTTTCTATCTCAAATTTTTTTTCCTCTTCAAATTTTTAATGAGGATATCCAAGATATTTTTATTATCAATACTGTGAGCCTATGATAAAGATTGTTAGAAAACTTACCCAATACATCCAACTTCAGTTGCCTCGTATCAGTTCCTGCGTTATTCTGTGCAATACAGATATATGTCCCAGAGTCCTTCAGTTCTGACCGTGACAGACGTAGTGACCCATTCTCCAACATCTGTACACCTGTGGGAAGAATAGGTTAAAGTTAATTAACAGAGTCACAAGTAACATGATAACAGCCACTAACTTACCTTTTGGGGGTTTTCTTTGCAATAATTACTAATTTAAAGACATACACATGTAAAGGCGCTGGGATAACACTTTCTTAGTTAAAACGATATTCTAGTTCAGAATTTTTTTCAAACTAATACATTTATATCGCTAAATAAAGAAAATACTGGTAAAAGTCATCTTTCAATGGACACAAATTACTCAAATATAAATAGGACTTAAGCCATGACCCTGTCCAAAAAGTTAACATTCTGCTAATTGACTGAGTACGACGGATTGCCCCCAGATAACATGAAGTTTAGCTTGCTTGCCAGGGCAGGCCATAGGGAATTCTCAGTTAACCATTATCAAGAGATGGATACAGCTCTGCAATTGTACAGACAATCAAAATCGTTTGTTATATGATTGGGACAGATCTACATCTAGAAATACAAAATTATTGATTCGACAGTGGTTGTCCCTGAAACCATACCTGGTCCTTCTGTGAGAATGGCCGTTCCTTTCTGCCAGAAAACGGTTGGTTTAGGAGTTCCATTAACATCACATGGCAGGACAATTTCATCGCCTACAACAACCTGTATGTCATCCGGCCCGTCCTTCTTGATCTTAGCAGGAACTTAAAACAAAATTAGAAAAACATTTATTACAAACAGCTTTTTATTTTAAATGTAGAGGAAGAAAATTTTGCCTCCAGCAGGATTTGAACTCAGGTTGCTGGCATGTTTCTAGCGGCTACATGTATATTTGCTATGTTTTTATGTAAAATGCAGGATTCCAGAACTTATTTTTGATGTCATCACCATTGAGGTTATTTCAGTCACGCAACAGCCTACTAGCCCAATGGTCTGGTGCGAGAAACAGCCCTGGACATCACTAGCAACAAACAAACACGGAGCCTGTAAATGCGTTTGATACCCGTTGGTCATCCTTGAAATAAACTAATAAACTAAAACACGACATATCACAATTAAAGGGTACAAAACGTACATGAAGTAACACTATGTGTGAAAATGTGAAAACCTTCACAACAAATCCTCGCAATGTGCCTGTAAGTTCAGTGAGCGCAGGGGCACAATGAGGATGGTCCTAACATTGTTTTCCATGAAGACATATTAAGGCCAGTTCATACGGCCACATTGAAACTGGCTTAACTTCAAAAGTGGCTTAAAGCCGTTTTGGTGTTGCCTAGGTGTTTTTAAAGCTGGTATGACTTCACCAACTTGACACATATGTGGCTTAAGCAAGCTTCAATGCTCAAACAGCCTGTGTGAACTGAACTGGCTTAAAAGCTCCCCATATGCAAAAGACGTTACAATGATGCAAATGATGAGTGTGATGCTGTGAACTTAAACCCGCTTAAATCAGTCCAACCTTCTAAGCAGGCTTAACGCCACTTCAGATAGAAGTCGTGTGAACGGCTTATAATTAAACCAGTTTAGATTTAATCTGGATTAAAATGTTGTTGTGTGAACGGGCCTTTAGTTTTCCAGAAGGAACTTGTCCACATACCTACAACTCGCAGTGCAACTTCTCTTGTTGCCACTCCAGCTTCATTCTCGGCGATACAAATATAAGCGCCTGAATCTTCAATTAGCGCCGAACTAAACTCTAGCGTTCCAGAGCGATGCATGCGGTAACGGGGACCAGGAACTTCAATTTCTACATCGTCCTTGAGCCATTTCACAGTAGGGGTGGGCAACCCGTCACTCTCACATAACAGTAAGGTTCGACTACCAGCCGAGGCAAACACTTCTGTAGGCGCCGCTTCAATGGATGGAGGGACTACAAAATAAAATCTCAGAATAAAACAAAGTTCTGTATAACTGTTTAATCTTTAATTGAGATCATTAACTCCTGAGCTATTTCATCTAAACATTTACTTTTAAAAGATTTTGGTCCTCATGCTAGGTCTTTTCTTCAGTTTTTACTTATTAAGTTTTTAATTTATTTAATACAACAGAAAATTTAGTTTGCTTCTACCAGGATATTGTATCTCTGGTTAGCACAGCAATATTAGTTAAGATATATAACTAAAATAACTGTTTGACTTTTTTAACCATAAATCACTGAAATAATGCAAATAAAATGAATGAATGATTGGTGTAAACAGTGTGCTTAATGGTATTTCCCTTATATGACGGAATTGTTCCTCGAAAGAGTAAACAGCAACAGAACCATAATGTGCAGTGTTATATAAAAATCTTCTGTTGGAAAATTATCATCCCCTCATAAATTACAGTATAAATTAACTTCAAATAAACTGTGTTGAGCCAGAGGGCTACTGCAAATAAAAAGGAATTGTCGGCATAAGTTTGGGATAAGGTTCATGTAAGAGGCTGATATTTCTCACAAGTTTGGTTTGGTCATACATGTTACCTAAGACGGAGAGTAGAAAGTCTTTGGAGACGTTAGCAAAATATGTATGGGCAACACATGTATAGGTTCCATTATCAAGAAGTTGTGCACTGGGAATCACCAGTTCTCTCCCCTCATTCCGTATCTGAACGCTGGCAGTCCCAAAGCGTGGCAGTTCTCGGCTAGTTTTCAGCCAGGTTATTGTTGGTTGTGGGTAGCCCTCAGCAGGACAAGGGAGCGTGATTGAGTTCTGTAAAACGACAGACATCTCGTGAAGCTGCCCAGATCCGTTTATCGTAGGGTTTACTGGGAAAGAAATAAAACACAGGACCATAAAATCAGCAGTCTAAATTTAAAGCAATCAGTTACAATTCTTGAAATTTTTTTGAATGTTTTCAAATCAAGCAATTAAAACAATTATATCTCATGAATTCAGGTTTCGAATGTTAAATTTCTTTTAAACTATACCCCAAAATGAAATTATGTCCCAAAAACCTATAATTACAATAATGCAGAATAAGGCTTACTCAGGACATCAATCTGAAAATATTTATTGACAGCACCAGCCGAATTTTCTGCTCTACATGTATAACGTCCTTTATCAGCTCTATTTATATTGATTATCTGTAGTGTTTTCCCATTGTTGAGAAATCGGAAGCGTGGGTCAGCATCCATGATGAGGGGTTCATTATCTTTCAACCAGGTAATCTTTGGTTCTGGACTTCCACTGGCATTGCATAGAATTTCTTGAATGACATCATTCTCTATGGCGACAGTCGTTTCAAGATGTCCAGCATCAACAATACTAGGTAGAACTAATAAATAAGAATTTAACAAAAATCAAATTGTAACATATGACTAGCAATAATACAATCGTAAGAACTAAAGTCAAAATTGAATTGTAAGGCTAGGAGCTTAAAAAAACAATCTAAAACTTTTAACAACTTTATACATAAAGTCGTCCACAGAAAAAATATTTTAAAGGTTACTTAAAAGCCTTAGAAATTTTGTCTGGGTGGGCAAATGAAGCAATTTTCATTTAGAAAACATCTGCATTTTTTCAGAAAACATAAATTTGTCCGTTAAAGGTTTTATTGATTTTATAACTCACAAAAAGCTAACAATTTTTCGTACATGTAAATGAAACTAAAGGTGATTAACAATATAGTGACAAATACAAACCTGTGACCCTCATTACAAACAAATCCAATAGGATCCTACAGGATTTTGTCCAAAATGCTATATGATTTTTCTATGGTATACTCTAAATCCTTTAGAATTTTATAATTATCCCAAAGGATTTTATAATTATATTAAATGATTTTATAATTATCCTATAGGATTCTTTAATTATCCTGTAGGATTCTTTAATTATCCTAAAGGATTCTTTAATTATCCTAAAGGATTTTATAATTATCCTTAAGGATTTTATAATTATATTAAATGATTTTATAATTATCCTTAAGGATTTTATAATTATCCTAAATGATTTTATAATTATCCTAAAGGATTTATTAATTATCCTAAAGGATTTTATAATTATCCTACAGGATTTTATAAGATTTTTCTGTATAGGCCATACCTGCGAACACTGTGGACATGAACCAACTGATTGATTGATTGTTTGGTGTTAAATAACATGATAATGTTATCCCACTTATATGATGCCAGTTTACTTCAACAGTAAATATATAATGTGAAGTGTTTTGTTCTGTTGACAAAGTTCTCTTGTCTTTTTTTGCTAAATCTGCCCATAATCCCCCTTATTAGAAAAGTGTGGCTTTACCTTGTACAGAGAGCTTATAGTTTGTTTCTGTTTGTCCAGCTGGGTTTGTTGCTCTGCAGACATATCTACCGGAGTCCTCAACTTGAGCTCGGGACACCTCAAGACGTTTTCCGTTATCAAACAATCGAAGGTTTGGGTAGGGGAAGTCTAAGAGAGGCTCTCGGTTTTTCAGCCACATAATCGAGGGTTCGGGAGTACCAGTCACTGGGCAGATAATATAGATCGTGCGGTTCTGTATAACTGACAATTCATCCTCGATATCACTCTCTATCTTTGGAGGCACTGAAAACAAAAAAGAAAAAAAAATTATTTCTTAACCAAAATGCTTTTGATTCAAACAACATGGGTAAGATTTTAAATATGAACAATATGATCACTTCACAATAACAGTTCAGCCATCTTAATAATAGTCACACCCGACTCACAGGTGGTATCACAGACACTATGTACACTTGATTGTTTGTTTGATTGGGATTTTATGTCATACTCAAGGGTATTTCACTTATATGGCGTGCCAGCCCAATGGATGAAAGAAACCACCCTTGACACACTGGCAACAAACAAAGACAAGACGGGACAAATACACGACGCAATACAGACACCACAAACAGATCGGTTTCCCGTTTCCCTTTAGCTCTGAGAGCACCAGGGCAACATGAAGCTCCCTCCAACCACCCGCCTATGTACACTTGAAGACTAACTGCTACTTCACAAGCATATACAGTGATGGTCCAATTCATTCAAATGTACTTAGTTGGAAATTAAATATTCCTTCAACTTTTATCTGTGTTATTAAGCATGAGGTTGTGACTTAAAATGTGCCCTAGGTGGTTTTCTCCCATCACTGGGACACCTACCAAGTACTTCCAGCTTAAAATCTCTCTGTAGTTCTCCGGCTGGGTTGAACGCTGTGCAGGTGTACCTGGCGGAATCAGACACCTGAGCTGTCAGGATTTTCACCTGTTTTCCCTCGTTGAGGATTGTACGCAGCGGTGTCTCTCTAAGGGGTTGCCCGTCCATCAACCACTTGATGGTGGGTGGTGGAATTCCAGATACTGGACACTCCAGGATAACGGTACGGTTCATTATCACTCTAGGATTCTCCACCAAATTGGATTCATCAATAATAGGAGGCACTAAACAACAAAATAAACCAGAAACATTCAAATTTTTGTTAACTAAATACATTTATTCGACACATTTTTAATACTTTAAGGTCCTCCAACATGCTTAACTGGTAAAACAACATGTACTAGCAGTTTAAATTTTAACATTAAATCATCTGACTTTCTTTGATCTAAACCACTATATATACAAACTGTTTGACAATGTACTTCAGGTTATTTCACTCAAATAAGAGTGCTGAAAATCAATGGGATAAGGAAAGCACCTTGAAAGTAATTTGGAAACAGTACAAATTGAAAAATCAATTAATTTGCCAAATTAGTATGACTATTGTGTGTGTGTAAAAACAAATTCAAACTAAAGGGGAGGTAACTCACTTTGTACGCTGAGATCGTAGTCTAGGCGATCCTGTCCAGCAGGATTAGAGGCTACACATGAATATTTGGCAGTGTCTGCTTCATTAGAATTGATGATTTGTAACTGAAGGCCAGCTGCTAGAGTCTTAACTCTTACATTCTCGGATAGTGGCCGGTCTTCTTTAAGCCATGTTATGTTAGGAAACGGTATCCCAGACGCGGGACATTGAAGAATGATGCTCCGAGTTTTGATAACGCTTGGTGAGGTATCAATGGATCCTCTATCTATTGTTGGAGGAACTGCAACAGATTAGAACAAAACATTTAACTGAATTGTGCTTAAATTATTTGTATTTTTAAGAGTACTAAGTCACCTTATGTACATGTATGCTGAGACTTGTTACATATCACCAACACTGAAATATCAATACTTAAAGCAATACTCCTCTCTGCAATAAAATGCATATATGTAAAACGGGCATCATTTCTTGTGTTGAATTATGCT
>JAQQZZ010108886.1:0-15641 GCA_030265115.1 Mopalia vespertina | reverse complement strand
TGGGCTGGCACGTCGTCATATAAGTGAAATACCCTTGAGTACGACGTAAAACCCCAATCAAACAAACAAACAAACCTATATTGTTTAATGTACATCTACATGTAAGTATACATCCCAGCTGGGTCTGCAATATGTCTAGCTGCACAGTCTTCAGCTATAAAGCTGCATTGTCTGATGTTCTCCTCTTCACTCTCGGATGTTCTCCTCTTCACTGTCTTATGTTCTCCTCTTCACTCTCCTATGTTCTCCTCTTCACTCTCCTATGTTCTCCTCTTCACTCTCCTATGTTCTCCTCTTCACTCCTATGTTCTCCTCTTCACTGTCTGATGTTCTCTTCTTCACTGTCTGATGTTCTCCTCTTCACTGTCTGATGTTCTCCTCTTCACTGTCTGATGTTCTCCTCTTCACCGTCTGTCTGATGTTCTCCTCTTCACTGTCTTATGTTCTCCTCTTCACTGTCTGATGTTCTCTTCACTATCTGATATTCACCTCGTTACTGTCTGATGTTCTCCTCTTCTCTGTCTTATGTTCTCCTCTTCACTCTCTGATGTTCTCCTCTTCACTGTCTGATGTTCTCCTCTTCACTGTCTGATGTTCTCCTCGTCACTGTCTGATGTTCATCTCGTCATTGTCTGATGTTCTCCTCTTCACTGTCTGATGTTCTCCTCTTCACTGTCTGATGCTCTCCTCTTCACTGTCTGATGTTCACCTCATCACTGTCTGATGTTCACCTCATCACTGTCAGATGTTCTCCTCTTCACTGTCTGATGTTCTCCTCTTCACTGTCTTATGTTCTTCTCTTCACTGTCTTCACTGTCCGATGTTCTCCTCTTCACTGTCTGATAATATTATACATCCCTATAGTGTCTGACATATGTCACTATGTTGCTGATGTCACTACATGTACATGTATGTTGTCTGATGTATGTCACTATGTTGTCTGATGTTTATCCCTACCCTGTCTGATGTATACATGTATCACTACGCTGTCTGGAGCATACGTTTCACTTTTTTTTGTTCTTAAGTCAAAGTGTATATTTTCTCCTGCATGAGATCAAGCTGGTGACCCACATTAACCTAGAAGATAGATATAGGATGTGTGAGCCACATTTTCCCACACTTACCTATTCTAGAGGTAACTGTTGATAAGAATGCTTTGGTACATTATTGGAGCCATGACACATGTAGAAGTTCTCTTTGAGAACACTGTCTGTATTTCTTCACCTGGAAAAGTGCTGAGATCTACATATAACCTTTGGCCTAAGTAAGGCCAGACCAGTGTTTACTGACAGATTTACTGCTATTCATCAATGGTACTTCCTACACTCCCACATCATTCAAGTTCATATATTGCTAAAGACTCCTGTGGGTTCAATTTAATCAATATACATGTAGTTCTTCCAATTTCTTTGTTGAGGTTTTTCTTCTAGTGTGGTATAAAATCCTCTTAAACTAAATAACAAATAAACAGATACATTTTAATAATGTACTTTTTACGGAGATGCTATTGTCTTAGTAGGACAGACATTTAATACTCTATTCAAACAAAAAAATCATGAAACTGAACTTCTGTGTCTCAGAAGAGTACTAGCCGGGTTTGAAATATTAGGTTAAATAGTTTAATTCGTTATTTGGAAATCAAGCTGTGAATTCATTCAGTTGTTTTTCTTAAACATAGAATTTGAAAGGATTAGGTCAGTCAATTTTGATTGGTTAAAGGGAGAGTCACACTGATCTCTGGCCCGATTTCCATCCCTGATCAGTTAAAAGCATACATTGTTTCTGGTATGGCATTACAGTAAGGATCACGGGTCTAGTAAAACTCACTGTAAATGTTAAAAATTGCTTAGGTACATGTGGTGTCAGTGAATAAGTCAGGGTTGTCTCAACACTGTAACTTGTTCTTTGCTCCCTGACATCCTTGTCATGATGTTCTTGGTTCAGGAAAATTGAGTTTTTGCATTGCCCAAGTTTTACTGTCGATTCCTACTTTGTGAACAGTATCTTAGGTATCCTAGTAGTGTCTTATCGTTCTTGACTATAAAGGTACATTTATGTAAATGATGGGAAGAGGTATCCTTAATAAAAATGATAATAACTTTATTTAATGAGGAAAATATTAATCAAATTTAAATTTGCTTTTCCCTGTTACATTTTGTACTTTATTCTTCCATCTACTTTTATCCATCTTAGTTCTTAAAGTAAAAGTAAAGTAGGTGCATTTGAAATTTTCAGAGGATGCAATGCCTAATAATTTAGAAATTTTAGCACAAATGTAATCTATATGGTCTTGCCAAGTTAGTGTTTCATTTATGTAAATTCTACAGTCCTACTCTTATCTTTCACTAAGGTACACATACACACTTAAGTACACATGTAGACATATAATTGTATAATATGTATATGACTGGAAGTAGTTTATCTACATGTATTGTTTTATTGTTGACTAAGGCACACAATACATCATTGTGTTAGCCAGAGGGCTGAGAGAGGGGTGTCTTTGAGACACCCAAGAAGCCATTTGAGACTACCTGTTTCAATAAAATTAAACATGGGAACAGTAAAATGAGACACCCTGTTTCAGTAAAAATGGTGATTTGAGACACCCTCTTCTTGATTTCTGGCTAATTGTATACAATACATATATATGTAAATGAGGTCAACTGAGGAACACATTTATGTAAATGATGGGAAGAGGTTACCTTGTGACTTATTAGTGACTAAGGTACACATTTATGTGAATGATGGGAAGAGGTTATCTTGTGTCTTATCAGTGACTAAGGTACACATTTATGTAAATGATGGGAAGAGGTTATCTTGTTTCTTATCAGTGACTAAGGTACACATTTATGTAAATGATGGGAAGAGGTTACCTTGTTTCTTATCAGTGACTAAGGTACACATTTATGTAAATGATGGGAAGAGGTTATCTCGTGTCTTATCAGTGATTAAGGTACACATTTATGTAAATGATCAATTGGAAGAGGCTACCTAGTCATTTATTGTTGACTATAAAGGTATATACAAGTTACTTATACATGTCTGTAAATGGTGTGAAAGGAATTGAGTAGTGTGTAATCATTGACTAAGGTACTCATGTCTGTAAATGATGTGAAAGGTATTATAATTTGTAGTGTCTAATCATTGACATAAAGGTACACATGACTGTAAATGATGTGAAAAGTATAATCATAGTGTCTTATCATTGACTTAGGTACTCATGTCAGTAAATGATGGGAAGAGGTTACCTAGTTTCTGAAGGGAACAAGAGACTAGCTGATGTGAGTTGTTTCTGGCTGGAAGCCTCAGACTGTCTCTTAGCTAGAGTTTCTTTAACCTCTATAACAACTGCCTCAACAGCTACATGTATCAATGCCATAAAATACAGGCTACTGTATATATGCTTAACATATTTATTAGATAAAGCATCAAGAGTGGAAGATCAATGATACTATTAGAAATGGGACCGGACTAAGAGATTCAGATTGACCATGCACGGCCAGTTATATATCTAAGTTTTGCGTTTCTTCATAAAAAAAAATTAAAACAGACATGGAGATTGGAAAAATAATAGTATAATATGATAGGGAGTTACATGCTACAATTTTACTATTGAAATAAACTTAAGAGGCAACAGTGACTTTGTTGCTAGTGGTGTTGAGGGTGGTTTCCTTCACCCGTTTTGATACATGTAGGTCACAGTAGGTGGCAGGTGAGCCATCATTTTAGTGAAATCACCTGAAGTACCGCATTAGACCCCAATCAAACAAACTTATGTATAATCACTACACTACAGTGTTTACCACAAAAACATACATTTATCAACAAGCGACAAAGGGTTTGGATGACTATGATCAAATCTGAACTATGAAATGATTGAACTTATGTAAAAGTGAAACTAAAATCAACATTGTCAACTGAAATCAAATAGATGAAGTTAATTTAGACTGAAAGCTGCACAAAGGTGATCAGAAGGGTACTTGTTTCTGGCTTAACCTGACTGTCTATCAATGACACTTGTGTTACATGCATGTGCTTATGTGCCAAGAATGAATTGGTCCATCTTGATAATTTATTTTCCCCACACACACTCACTGTAGTGGTTGTGTTTCTCATAGTAGGAGGTTAAGTGATGAACATCACTCTGGGATCTCCATACTCTAGGACTGAGTGGGCTGTGTTCTGTGTGGGATAACTAAACACTTGCACAGATTTCACTCAAGATGTAAACCTTTTCATACGGACTTCTATATTTTCCAGTTTAATTGCTACATGTACGCTTCTCTGTCTAGCTATAATGATACATCATGTATGTAACTTGGTCATTCTTAACAAATCCATATCACCCACATACATGTAACTGATCAGAACTTAGGGATTTATTTTTCTGTGAATTTGTAATAGTGAAAGGCACAAGGCAAGGGTCAAAGTGCATTATACCTTTGGTTTTTACTCTTGACTCAAGTGGGTGCAACAATGTGGCAGACATTTCATTGGACTATAATTGTAACACACAACCAATCAGAAAACCTTTTACAGATCACGTCGGCTGATCACAGGTAAACATGGTGACAATGTCAAAGTCTTATATTTGTGATGATGTACATGTACCTTTGATCAAGCTATGACAATTATTCACAATTGTACTGTGATAAACGTCCTATCCCTTTGTGTAAAAGGCATTATTGACCAATATACGACAATTTACACACCTCCAGTAGTATTAGGGACTATTTAATGGTGCTAACTTCAGATGTGTATACACGTATCTAAATGTAGCCTGCAATTAGGGGTGTAACGATACACTCCTGCCACCATTCGATACGTATCTCGATATGGGCTCATGTATTGATACTGCATGTTCTTGATTCAGGTTTCCCAAACTTAAAATTTCCCCAGTTAATCATGGCAAAATTAAACCACTTGGTTGGTTTGTTTGGTTTATTGATTGTTTTGTGAAATAAAGTTATAAGTGGATTCAAATAAATTTATATTTTTAATTCCTCCACCAGGAAATGAACCCTAGCCATAATTCACAATTGTGTGGTATCGCGATACAGGGCAATATAATGTTGTATCGTATCATTGGGAAAACATCGCGATACAATGATGTATCGGTGTATTATTACACCCCTACATGTACCTGCAATGTACTTGCCATGCTATATTAAAACTTGAAAAATTACTCAGAATAGAGATTTGTGACAGGCAGATTCCTAATCCTAGCTAAGACAGTGCGCGAAAGTAAGGCTTAAAAAAAATATGCTGTGTTTCCTCTTAACGGCCTGAAAAAAATTGGGCCAGGCAGGCAAGATTTTTTTTTGTTTTTTGTTAATTATTTTTGTTTTGTAGACATTGTACAAAACAGTAGATATAAAATAAAACTGATACAGATGCTTGCGTGATTGAAAAACATTACAAAAAACGATGGTGCTATCAAAATATGCCAATTTTTCAAAAGCCAAGAAAAAATTTAGACCCGGAGCTATTTCGTAGGGTCAGTCGGGTAAGAGGAAACAAGACATTTTTTTTTAAGCCCAAAAGCACAATTACAGTTGATGAGGAAAGGTGTTTAACTTAAATAGATGGAACTGAACCAGATTCAAAGCTCCCCACAAACTTGTTGTGGTAGTAGATAATTAATTAACACTTTACTGTAAACATTTATCAGGCTATTCTTCCATGTACATAAATAATTGAGCACATGTAATGCCAAGCACTTGAGGAAGTCTTGCTTGTGTGTGTTCCTCTTACTGTGTTTTTCTGCTGTTGACAGACATCATAATACCATTTTCAGAATAACCTTATATACTGAAGAAGCAAATTGATCTTATGATTTGATGTTTGTGTTCGATAGAAAATGAATATTAACAGAAGGGAAAATACTGTTAATATTCATGATATAATTGTACCTTTCTGTTTCCCAACAAACATTAGCACGCATAATACAGAGTGTTACATTTAAAACAGTTCACCTGTCATTCACCCTATTTTAATTATTCATGCACAGTCTAATGTTTTAAGTTGGCTGATCATTTTCCCAAATTTCAGTTGACACCTGTAGCTCCCCTTGCCGTCATTACCCCTTAAGACAAATGCATTTCTTCTGCATGAATCATCTGAACCTGGGGTCAATCTGTGAAGAACCTCCAAATCTCATCGCATTTCTCTATTAAGGCTAATACACCACCCCAGTTTGAAAAGGTGTACTGTTTAACATACATATTTTTTGTTTGGTACAGGTTGAAACATTTGATACATGTACATTGCAATGATTGCATACATGTATGGACTAACCAAAAGACCTGGGTTGCATAATGAAATTATTTTATAATATATTATACATGTATAATGCTTCAGTTCACAGTTGTGTTTATAAGGCATAATACTTGGACTTACATCTGAAGTCTGGCTATTTAAGGGCCTGTCAACAATAACATGTGAAGTGTTTTGCTATATTGAAAAATGAATGTACCTTCAGTCAAGTTCAGTGGCAAGCAAAGATAGTACATGTATGACGAGAAAACTAAAATACATGTAGTACTACATATATACCTTTAAAATAGCCAGAGGGCCCTGTGCTAGTGAAAATACAATTTGAGTTTCAAAAGCCCTCAGACGAAGTCTGTATACTGCATAAAAGCCTACATTCTGAGACCTTGGTATGTTCTTTCTTTGTTAATGGGTGAATCACCTGCCCTTTATTCTATTGTTAACAAAAAAAGCACATGCTCGTACTTCCTGGATCGCCCTCACCAATGTCCCAACCACTCCTCTTTGACATGCACTGACTGTGCTCTTCATAATTCCAGGTTTAGAAAAAATATATGTGTGTGATGGTGTGTCTTTGTCTATAGTACTGTACATGGATTTTAATCTTAAACAGGAAGACATTTGCCCGACTCTTCTCCCTCCATTATGCAATCAATTACAGGGTGAAAATGTTCAAAATTTTTAGGTCATTACATTGATGACCTCGGCAAACTTTGAGGTTTTGCTAAAATTTCTCGCCATGGTCCTGATAGACTGACTGTCTGGCTTTGAGATCGGCCGGACTTCGGGAAGGCAAAACATGCTCTAGTGAAGGCGTGGTCTCATAAAATGATATTGCCTACTTGACGATGTCACACCTGAGCGTTTTTGTTGTTGTGTGTTGTTTTTTTTGTGGCTTTCTTGAAATTGATCGCCATGGAAAAAATGATTAGGAACTACGTAACTTCGTTCCCAAATTCCACACTTTTTCGAGCCCTGCCTTATACATGTACTAAGGCGGTGTGTAAATTGTCGTATATTGATGCCTTTTACTCGAAAGGTTAGAACGTTTATCATATGGTTAATTTATGGTTCTCCTGTACATTACACAAGTGACATAAAATGAACCACTTGATGAAGCCGTATGGAATATTCTGTTATAAATACATAAACTGGATGATTCATTTTTCCAACAGGACTCCTCACGTTTTACGGTAAAAAGGTTAATTTCTGTCCAAGAACACATCCATCTGACATATTGGTGAATTCCCCGTCCTTTCAGCGTACCACTGAAGACAAAATTAATCATTTCACACAACATACATGCAGCTTCGTTTGAGTTTGTGTCCCCCAGCTTTGGTGGTACATTTATTTTCCAGCAAAACATTTGTATTTAAAACACTTCACTTAATGGAGGTGTTGCTGTTCACTCTATATGCCGCTGGCATATAAATGACATACATGTACCCTTTAACACGATGTAATACCAATCAATCAATCGTTTGAGATTGATAAAACCATTCTTTTTAACAAATCTGTACCCAACTACATATTTAAATCTAGAGAACAACAAAATACATGTTTGTTGTTTTTCAGTTTGTGTAAATGACAATCTTGGGAACAACAACTATAAATGCTTTAAAGGTGTATACTGTTTGTTATGGAGTGTTGTTTTTGTTATGAACATGTGGTACTGTGTCAGTACATGGACTGGGAATGTAGTGGGGATGTATTTTCATTGCTGATGTGTTCTGAACTTTTGTCATGATCCACCTTTTATTATGGAGGGCTAACTCACAGGATGGAGCCTGCAGTCTGAGAACCTATTGACACAATGTATATGTACCAGTAAAGATGTACCAGTAAAGTGTGTTTATAATTATATATTTTACCTGTTACAAATTGCTTTCAGCATTGGTTATATTTAGACACTAGTACAACTTGTTGATTTGACCAGACCCTACTATAGCTGGTTTTACTGGCTGTACTAGTGAGTGGTCAATAGCGCAGAACATCATAGTTGTGCTTCGGCACATTCTTGCTCTAATTGCATGCACCCTTTTTCTCTATGTTCATGCTTGTTTCCACGGTGACAAATCATTCACTGAAATTGTTTGTGTATGTAGAAGTTTGTAGCTTGTCCAGACAGTATCACAGTTGATTTGTGATACATGGATGTAGAATGATATACATAATACATGTACTAACTGTTGCACAAAGCTTTGTTCTATCACATAAACCCAACCACCCCCCACCCTCTCTTCCTCCAATAAAATGTGAAGTCTTTTACTCTGATCAAGAATTATTTTCCTCCAGTGCACAGTAAAACAGTGTGTCCATTCTTGAAACATACTGCCCTCAGCCAGAGAGTTATAGTGGAGGAGGATTTTAAATCTACTTGCCCCGGTGCTACATGTAGCTACCCCAGAAAGTTATGTTAGAACGCTGTTAATTCATATTCAGGTCTATTGGCTGTATTCTTTTTCGACATTCCTCTGTTTATGATGTCTTCATTCCTCATTCTGTGATTGTCCGGTCTTGTCTTTATTTGTTGCCAGTGGTGTTGAGGGCAATTTCCTTCACCCATTGGGCTGACCCATCATATACATGTAAGCGAAATAACCTTTAATATGCCCTAAAACCCCAATCAAACAAACAATCTGTTAACCTCCATTACCTGTCTGCAATAATTCCTGAACAGGGATCTTTTACATTGTACATTCACAGTGCACCAGGCTATGACTCAGGCATGAAATTGCATGGGCTGGCATGCGTGAAATGTTCTGTAAGTAAAACGGCGTCTGTTTAACAAGAGTTGATGGTATGATTGATACACATTAGTACATGTACTGTACGTATAGATTTAAAATTTGTCTTACCATTTGTCACATTATAACATTAACATAATTATGAAATACCAGAAATTACTGTCTCTTCTAATCACAGCTGACATCTGAAATTAGTCTTCTAACAAGTGACAATTACACACTTGGTTGTTTAAATTATAAATGTTTCCGCTTTTGATTTACAGGTCTTTGTAAAAGGGATAAGAGTGATAAATGAAATAATGAAGATAAGATTTACATGTGTAATGATAAAGTGAGCAATGTAGTGATATACTGTCAGTGACATAATCTCTTTGTTCTTAATCAACTCCTTTTAAATCATTTATCTGAGTGATTGAATAATACAAAACTCGGCGAGTAACCCTATTCTATCAGAGTGAATAAAAAGAAACCATCTCCCAGGAGATTTTGTTCTATACATGTACCTCATAAACTGTTTACCTGAGCATCAGCTGCTACACATCTTGTTTATAATCTCAATAAGAAGTGATAATACTTCCAATAATGAATTTGACTATTATCAAGGTGCCTTTCGTTTAATTGGCCACTTCTCCAACAGCACCTTAGAAACTCCATATCTAGATGTAGCATACGGGGTAACTTGAAGATGATCCGTTTGTGAAGTCTTTGTATTGCGTCTACGGTGTTGTTATTGTCATGTGTCACAGTGACATCTAACTTGTCATTGTGACTACATGTCAAGAGGGGTTTTCACTCATTGGACTGAAACATCAGAAAATGAGTAACATGGCCCCTATGCCCACACCAATGGTTTCCATTCCCCAACTGACAGGACCCTATGCCCACACCAACGGTTTCCATTCCCCAACTGACAGGACCCTATGCCCATACCAACGGTTTCCATTCCCCAACTGACAGGACCCTATGCCCATACCAAAGGTTTCCATTCCCCAACTGACAGGCCCCTATGCCCACACCAATGGTTTTCATTCCCCAACTGACCAGCCCCTATGCCCACAACAATGGTTTTCATTCCCCAACTGACAAACCCCTATGCCCACACCAATGGTTTTCATTCCCCAACTGGCAGGCCCCTATGCCCACACCAATGGTTTTCATTCCCCAACTGACAAGCCCCTATGCCCACACCAATGGTTTTCATTCCCCAACTGACGAGCCCCTATCATGGCTATGACCATACCAATAGTTTTCATTCCCCAACTGGCAGGCCCCTATGCCCACACCAATGGTTCCCATTCCCCGACTGACAAGCCCCTATGCCCACACCAATGGTTCCCATTCCCCAACTGACAGGTCCCTATGCCCATACCAATGAAGTGGAAAATCCGTCGTCATATAAGTGAAATACCCTTGAGTACGACGTTAAACCCCAATCAAACAAACAAACAAACCCATTCCCCAAGTTGAAACTGACAGGCCCCTATGCCTCTATCAAGGGCAGTTTTTTGAAGACTAGCAATACTGTCTTAAATTAGCACTGGAGGAAAATTAACTTTCCAACATTATGGAAACGCTTCACATCTTTGTTGTGCTATTGTCAATTATTGTTGGAATACACTGCCATCATATAAGTGAAATACAATACACTTAAGCATGGCGCCAAACACTAATCAATCAATCAATCAATCAATCCCTTCCCCAACTGACAGGCCCCTATTCCTACACCAATGGTTTCCATTCACTAAAAAACTAGCCAAATTCCCTACATTACGTCAATGTTAACTTTTTTCCGAGCAAAGGAAATTCTTTAATTTCTACTAATTCACCAATTTATTGAGCCTTAACTAGACTCGCTAAAGATGTCTTTTTGGGTTGGTTTTTTTTTAGACAATATTCATGCATTGATAGTTTTGGCATAAATAAGAAAACAGACATTTATAAACACAAGTTTGTATTTTGATGGGTTCCATCTATTTGGACCTTTCATAAAAACATTAAAAAACTTTTACTGCGCTTTTTTTTCTGGAAAAGTCTGGTCAAATTGTAGGTACAGTGTTGATCTGGTTTTAAGCTCTCGAATGTATAATCTAGATCTCCATAAGTTAGATATTTAGTTAAATGAAATAATTATGTGATTTACAGGTGTGTTTCATAGTTCTTCAGTCATTATGCTTCACTGCACAAGAATGTCAGGTGAATAATCTCGCCATAAAAACATTTCCTCTTCTCAACTTGAAAGATGTTTTTTTCTGCTGTGTATCAATTAATGCTCAAATATCTTTGTCACACACTACTGTTAGTTGTGCTGTATTATTCTAATAATACTAATACACACTCTATGTAAATTAAATTAAACAAACTTTGAAGAATTCTCAAAGTCATTGACTATACATGCAGATATAGGTACATTTAAATGTGTATAGATTTCAACTTCTATAAAATAGTAGGAATTATTTGATTATGTGATAAAATGACAAGAAGAAGTTACTATGGTATTTAATGTAGTTAAATAGAGACCACTGTGCTGTGGTCAGGGCATATTAAACAGTAACAGAAAGGGGAATCATAGGTATGACAGTGTGTGGTATTTCTGAGCTGTTTATAATGTGAAATACCTGACCCTAGCACCTGCCTGATGTAAAAACACATTCTTATTGACCAGTTGACTGGCAGTAATCTAGTGAGCGTTGGTTTGAGCTACCTCCGCTCTCGCACCTTTCACCACACAGGTGCTCAGTTTTAATTTGATCCTACTATATTGTGTTTCCTGGGTTTGAAATAATGAATATAAAGTTAAGTTCAGCATTAAAACTGAAAGTTGAAGGTGGCAGCTGATTTAGAGATCCCATAGGTAGTCTTCACCTGTTAGGACCCCCTCCTTATGGATGTCATGGCTGACTACCTCCTCCTTGTGGATGATTGTCATGGCTGACTGTTTGTTTCTCAATACAGGTTTAAATTTACCTCATGATTAATCCTCCACCGATAAAAAGAGAAGCCGTAGACAGAGTTATGTATAGAAAATAGTCCCTAATTAGATGGCCACTTACCCAAACCAAATCCTCTTGTCATTTCTGGATGAGGGCAGGTTGTTCAAACATAGTCGTTCTGTCTACACTTAGCACTGGAGGAACATTACCTTTCTAACAAAACTGAACATTTTATTAAGAGTATGTGTACATTGCCACCATAAAATTGAACTAAATTTAAGCACAAAGTTAAACCCAAATCAATCAATCAATCAATCAATCAGTCTCAAGCATTGTCTTTTAAAGTCTGTCACATCCCAAAAATGTAATGTGTTGTATTTTTATATGTATTTTTAGCCTTATTTGGCCCTATAAAAAAAAATATTTGTCCTTGCATCTACTTGTTTAATTTCTTTTATCAAGTTGACAAGTTCTGAATGATATTGCATGACCTAATATATACAGTACTGTACAAGTCCTGAAGGCTCCATGTAGTAGATGAAGGAAGAATCAAATATCAAGTCCTGACTTCCTGATCATAAGACACAGCGTGTACTCACTCACTGTAATAGTTTAGAATTTTCTGGGGTGTCTTTTAACACCAAAGATCGATTCATTTTACTTCATTTCTACTGACTAGTATGATTCAATACTTGAAACTAAGAGTCTGGAGAGAAAAATAGAGAGATTTTTGGTCAACAAATTGATATCTTATTTGGAATTGTATGTTGTTGGCGTTGTATTAACCTGCAGTTAGTCCTGAAAAGGTTTTCATATTTTTTTTATGAACACTCCATTACATGTAAGTCACAGGATTGAAATCTGGGTGTTATTTCTTCTACACATAGGATTTCTCTATAAGCTTAACTACATCTTGGCATTTTTATCAGGGGTGCCTTGTTGATAACTCTGATGTACATCATGTATGCCTGCATGAATGTAGAATAACTACAGCAAGACATTCAAATATATGCTCCTATTCTGTATTCCCATTAGTCGTTAGATCTTGTGTACAACTGTATAAATAACAGTAGAAGCCTTATACTCTAAGTATATATGCCTATAACTAATCATGGCTTTAGAATGAATAATATGTTATATACCAGCATGACTTCTTTGTTAGGAGTTTCAATTATATTATTTTACTCCACAGATAAGTAAGGGAGTTTTTTTGATTAAATTTGGTTCCAGAAAACACATGGGCACCCAAAATATTAGAATCCAAGTGAACGTAATGACCAAAGAAGTAGACTATTGTAATAAAATCTGTGTCAAAATGGGGTACAGAATGTTGACATTATCTAGAAAATAGTCAGATCCCTATCACAAATTTTTAAGACTAAAGTCATAAGTTACACCTATATTTACATAGAGAATACATGACAGTTCCCTGTCCCAAATTGACAAGGCTACTCTACGGCTACTCTACTATAAAGCGAAGTGTAAATTTGATTTGTTTATGTAGATGTGTATTCGCTATGTAAATATAGGTGTAACTAATGATCACCAGGAAGCATGAATCACTTACCTTTATGTCAGTATTACATGGTAGTCTCACTTGCAAAAAGTGAAATATAGCTTCTGTACCCACTGTTTGTGTCCTGAAGTAAAATAAAGATATTTATAGCTTATCACACAGGTGTTGAGGAAACTAACAGGGTATAAACACCTTGTATAGAACCTACAATGTCTATGTATACACTGAACAAAGAATAACACTCTCTCAGGATCACTACCAATTATTAGATGTAGTACATACACTGTATTGAAGATAACACATTTTTAAAATGACACATGGATGTATCTGAGTGAATTTATAGACAAACTCCACTTTACGTTCACACAGCATCAACTTCAGCCTACTGGTACATGTTAATACCTGTGCATGTATGCAGCATGCTAGTGATAATTGATAAATAAATGTCAAATGGCTCACAGGTAAAATAGATAGATGGGATCCCAATAACTACAATCAACTACACTATGAGTACAGCACATCACTTTATACTCACAATGTACATGTACTGCCATTGGCAAGAGCGCTCTAAGACTGACACACATGTGCAAAAAAAAAAAGACATAAACCATTGATTTGCTTTGTTTGCTTGAGTGGGGTTAAACGATGTACTTGAAGATTATTTTACTCACATGATGGGGTACCAGCACAATGGCCAATGGGTGAAGGAAACCACCCTTGACACCACTGGCAACAAACAAACAAAGACAAGGACAAATACAGGACATAATACAAAGATATCACAAACATATCAGCTTCACGTTGCCCCTTACATGTAGCACTGAAAGCGCCAGGACAACCCTCTACCATGTTTGTTTGTTTGTTGTTTAACGTCATACTTAAGGTTATTTCACTCAAATGACGACATGCCAGTCCAATGTGCGAAGGAAACCACCCCAACACCACTGACAACAAACACAAACATCACAAGACAAATACAGGACACTCACAGGACAATACAAAGATATCACAAAGAGGTCAGCTTCCTGTTCTTCTTTAGCTCTGAAAGCACCAGAGCAACAGGAAGCTCTCTCCAATCACCCACCCTCTGCCATGTACCTTTGAAAACAAGCGAATATATAGGTATGGTATATAATATATATAACTATATATTTATAAAAATTACTGTACATGTATATATAGTACATGTATACATTAATTAAACTACACTGTTAGAATGTGTATACCCAGATATATGAAGACTGCCAAGTACTGTAATAACTCTATATCTACATACTGTACAGAGTACTTAATAAGACTATATTGAATGCTGCTAGAAATATATAAAATTAACATTATACATGAACGTACAGTTCCTTTCCTGGACAAGTCTTTCATTAAAGATCAAGGAAATATATGCACATAAACAAAAAGTTAATATCCTAAAGAAATAGCTACCAATGAGCAGAGGACACTTGTCTATTGTTAGATAAAAATAACCATACATTTACTTTCATTTATTTCAATGATAAATCACACTAATACATGTAATGTAATACAGGGATGAAGTGTTTCCTTATCATAGGAATCTGTTATACATAGAACATAGTTTTGAGTCACCTAACTGCTATCATTAAGCCTAACAGTTATTGCCGACAATCAGTTGCCAATCACTGTACATATAGAGAAAGAAAATTGTTCTGGCCCCAACAGGCATTATGGCCTCTGTACTGGAGTTTATATAGAACATTACAGTCATTACTTGAAGAATTTGTCTCTGAACATGTCTACATGTATATGTAATGTGTGGTTTATAGACAGAATTATATCACACAAATTGCCTTACTGGAGCCTATTGTCAGAAGAGCAAAAAACAACCATAGCAGCCAATTCATGTCAAGGGTGGAAATGTGTAAAATACTTTGTCAGATATTTTTCCAATTTTGTCCTGCAGGCCATTTAACACAATGTTAAATTCTGGGGATCTTTACAAAACAATCTCAATCTTTACCGGACATGTCCTGCAAATGTATAGTTATTTCCACCCCTGCATGTATATTACATGAAGATGTCCATGGAGGAAAAATGAGATTCCTGGTTATCATGAACAAATTAAACCAAAATATTCATTGCATATTGTTTGTCTGTTTGATTGGGGCGTAACATCATACTTAATAAGGTTATAATAAGTTCACT
>JAQQZZ010108875.1:0-15641 GCA_030265115.1 Mopalia vespertina | reverse complement strand
AATGGCACTAGGTTTATGACCAAGCGGGCTGTACGTAAGGCATGGAGGTAAGCCCGCTTCCGGTTTTAATCAAATGACGCTTTGTGTGTAATTGTCTGGTAGCTTACACAGCTTGTTAAGACACACAGACATGTAGATATGTTTGGGATGACGGACATAGTGCTGCATTGGGATATTCATCTTTACAATCAGTTCAAGTATAACAAATACTATGTAATAAGAATGAAAGCAATATACCAGTACATAATTACATGTCAGTTAGATAGTTGCACGGAAAAAAAAATTAAAACTAGATTCTGACCTTGCTACGATACTGGTCTTTAAAAAATAAATGAGAAAATCATTATTGTGCCGGAGTCGAGGTGGCCGGCATTTACTGCTGGCGATTCGTTGTCTGTCTCTTAGGGTCGTTGGGTTCGATTCATGGCCGGGTTATAACCAGTAAAATTTCCTGAACTATAATCTGTACTAATTAAGAAATTGTTAACCCAAAATAACTAAAACACTGATAAGATTATTATTATATAATTTTGTGTAAAGAATTAACATTTTCCTTCAGTTTTGGTGCATTCTTACTAAAATCAAATCTTATTAACGCTCCCCGTGTTTTGTGTGTCGTTATATTGAGATCTAACGCAATCGCCATACTTGCAATGTTCATCGGTTTGCAAGCGAGAACTTTCATATAGCAGAGTTCTTGGCAAGGTGGCGAGGATTAATGGGATTATCACTGCAGATTAGACTCCGCATTGTGGGAGTTTTTGACATATTTTTACTGCCGACTAGTGGTGAATGAAGTCAAACGTGTTGTAAACGAAATATAAACAACTGAATGCACTGTATTTTTTATGTCGACATCAATTCAATTTGCAATACGACACAAAACTAATATTGGACCGTCACCAAATACATTTTTAATCCGGAGTATTAAATTATCAACAATATATATATTCGTAGTATTCCAAATAATATTCTGCGTAATAATGGCCTTGCAAAAAAATGTTTTCCACAAATTCAACCTATGGGTCCAGGAACACATTAATCTTCTTTATATGGATAATGTTTATTTTGAACAGAATTTTTTTATTTATTTTATAGGACTATTCCAAGTAATATGAGCAGGAAAGGCGTAGAATTTACGTAGAAATATTTTATTTACCAGTCACTATAATACACGTACGTGGTTTGGGACACATGCACGCACCTGGGCACTGAAGTTGGCTGATTTAAAATATTGTCCGAGAGGGACTGGCATAAGTTACCCTTCTTTTTTTGCGAAAAATCTAGCGACATTTGGCTTCATTCCTCTTAAATAGGGTTTCTGTCAAAACTGCTCCGTTTTTTAGTTCATATTTTACCCTCAATAATTAAGACCTAAACTCTTTGTCAGACCTGGTCATGACCTTGGATGATTAATGCATTTTAAACCAAACTAAAATTCACTCCTTTTCCTCCCCAACAGTACTACGTAGGATAAAGAAATGCTCGTTATGAAACGGTGGACTTGTCTTAGTCTGAATCTTCTCCACGTATCTATATTCGATTCTTCAATGTGTGTGGAGTCCTCTAGCTAGGGGCAGTTTGTTTGACGAGTAGCATTGCGGTCCTTAACACTGGAGGAAGATTAACTTTCCAACATTATGAAAACACTTCACATCTTGGTTGTGCTGGTGTCAATTATTGCATTACACCGTCATATAAGTGAAATACCTTAAACACGGCGTAAAACATCAATCAATCAATTAATCAATCGATGTGAGTTGGGGTCGCTGCCCTTGTTTAGTGGTTGGCGTGTCGGACAATTGGTCCTCCTGTGATGTATCGCTCACATTTTCGCGTCTCTCGGTCGCACGCAGACAAATGAAGCAATATCGGGCCCCCATTCTAATTTCCACATTATTAAAGTGAAGCAAATCGAAAGTGAAATTTACGTCGTCATAATGTGAAATACCCATGAGTTTTACCGTAATCAGATAAACAACCTGATGAGTTCGCGGGCTAAATCTAGCGAATCAGCAATACTTTACCTCGTAGAAGGTCACAGGTAATGTCCAGAGAGAAAATAGTGAATTACGCCTTGGTTCAAAATACCTGGCTAAGCTGAAGGGTACATCTGGGCTGCGAGGATTTGATTCATTGAATTTGAATCTTAGAGAAGACCGACTGCACGTTTTCAACGATCAGGTTGCAGCAGCTTTTCCGACATCTGCTGGCCAGGGCTGTGAGAGACCCAAGGTTGACTTCGCAACTCCCACCAGTGTGTTCCGTTCATCTATCTGAACAAGGGATATAATGATACTCCTTGAACAACAATTTTATCGTATGGCTCAAACGACGTGAACATTAAGTTTAAAAAGATAAAATAGTCGAGGCGTCCATTTCCAGTTGTACTAATGTTATATAGTTCTAAAAACACACATGTCAAATTGGTATTTATTAAATAAAACTCCTCCATTCATTCATGAATACATTCCTTTATTATATTTTTATTTGTACAAACACGACTAGTATATAAATTTCATATACGCTATATAAATGTAGCTAAGCGTTTTATAATACGAGCTACAGTAAACACCACTGAGCCGTTTTTACCGGATATGCATTGGACTGGCCAAACTGTTGCCACGAAGTTAACACTAATATCAAGGACATATCCTTTGTTTCACACCTGAGAAGAGGCGGATCATTTTGAACTCAATATTTTGCTTTTGCCATGATCCGGTCTGTCAGTGCTGAGGTGAATCGGCGAGGGTCCAGGGACCGACAAGCTCGGAGATTATGGCAGTGAACTTGTTGACGCATTATTTTTAAAATTGAGTCAAGAGTAACAATATAATTATGTTATACTCGGAAAACGTCTGAGCAAACTCACACTGATACGACAGTTCGCAAAAAGTTCAAAATCTAAATAAAACGTATTGATATGTATATATATTGCATCATACTTGCAACTATATGACAATATCTGATAAAATATACATTGTTTGAACCCTTCGAGGGACGAAAAAAGAAGGCACACTCCTGACGTTTGTTTGATTGGGGTTTAACGCCGTACTTAATGGTATTTCACTCTCGTTACAACGTGCCATCCCATCAATGGGTGAGGAAAACCACCCTCGATGGCACTGGCGACAAACAAAGACAAGACAGGACAAATACAGGACAATCACTGGACGTAATACAAATACATCAGAAACAGATCGTCTTCATGTTGACCTTTAGCCCTGAAAGTACCAGGGCAACAGGAAGCTCCCTCCCGTCCCTCCTGATATAATAAATATCGCAATAGTTTCAAAGCGTCAAACCAATTTATTAATCTCCCCCAAAACTTCATGCAGTCCGGGTAATTATACAGGCAACTGATGACTTCTAGGTTTTAAATGTGTGCAAGACTTATAATAATCTCCCATGGAGCATAACTCAAGGTTAAATTTAACAGCTTTGAAGCATTTTTACGAAATAGCCTTTCATGAAAAGATCCGATCGAACAAGTACTCAAACGCTTTTTTCTCCCATTTGTCTACAATTCAGTTGAATACATAGTGGGCATCCATGTCTTTGTCTCTCAGTGGTTTTATTAAAAGGGAGACCACAAATATTTCACTTGATTGTTCCCTTATCTGGGTTTTAAAGAAACAGAGGTTCCAGCCTTTACTCAAGTGAAAATTCGGATCATTCTACATGTATGGTGAGCCTCTGTAGATCAATCGATAGAATGCTGTTGCTGTTAGCCACAGATCACGGATTCAGTCTTCTCTGGAGACATTCGCTTTATTATTTATTCTTAATTATAAATCCATCTCATTAAAATGTATTATAACAATATAAGGCATTATCTTGCTTACATTTAATAGATTATTGATATTATTTAGTGTATTGACAGACGATCTTTATACAAAACCTAGGATTCAAGCAACATATAATATTGATTTGTGTTTAACGCCGTGCTTAAGGGTATTTCACTACCTTGAAGTGTATTCCAACCATTATAGACATAAGCACAACCATAAAATTGGAAGCGTATTGATAGTGTTCGAAAATTAATCTTCCTCCAGTGTTAAGTAAAGACAGGATTGCTACTCTCCAGGAAACTTCCCTCAGCCAGAGGATCAAACTATAAGAAGTTTTCTCTCAAGCCCAGGTCTGTTTCAATTGGTAGTTGGTCTGAACATACTATAATTCTTCTATGGGAACAGCTAGCTGAAATAAGTGGCCTACAGTGTAAACATCGTGTCCACCTCTTGTTGACACGGACGATTTCCTGTACTGTATTTGCTATATCAAAATCAAAGTATCATTTATTCTGAATATTGACCAATTGGTGTCTATTGGTTATACTGGCTATGTAAGTCGATCAGGGTTAAATTCGAAGAGCAGATGAGCAAATTACTAAGAGACAGTTTCTGTTGCAGATAACTATAAGCAGGCCGTTAAAATTGCATAACAAAATATCACTCTTCAGTCTGCATGTTTTAAGCTCAGTGGATGCCATGACGTGTACGGTGTGCTTTTCTCGCGATACAACCAAAACACAGACTTAATAACATACTGCTGGTCCAACATTAAAATGCTCGTACTGCACAAGGTACCCGTCTGGCCGTCTCCATAATTTGTAACAATGAATTTACGCTTCATACTAAGCCAGTTTCAGACACGCCGTCTCCAGAAGTCCAGAAAGAAAATCTACAGCAGAAATGGTTTCCGTGGCACGTTGCTCAATTATATTTCCATAACAGTGCAGTTTTGCTTGGAATACATTTCCACGTCCTTTTTGATGAAATCTAACCTAAATCTGGACTTATTCCGACTAACTGCTGAACAACACGCACTCCAAAAACACGATCGAAATAACTGTTTTTCTGCCATGCAGTGGCGGGGGTAAAGGGGGGGGGGGGGATTTGCCCTTCCGGTTATTCCCCCACACAAATTAAGCTGGCCCCTGACTTGCCCTCCTGACTTGCCGCCACTGTTTGCTGCGCAACAACGATTCCGACCAGAGAAAACACTAATCTATTGTCTTTCGTTCTGATAGGACTAATTCCAAGCAACTTGCTCTACAATTTAGAGTTTAGAGATCATATCTTAGCTATTTTTTGTACTTCACGACAAGGTTGTCCTGTTTTTAGCTTAGTTTAATAACCAGAACCGGTTTATGTATAGTGATATTCAGTAGATTGCCGTAAATTGCGCACTTAGAAGATATCGAATGTAAGGCGCATATAAGATCTAGGTTAGTTTGGTTGGATTTTGTTCAAAACACTAGGGAAGGCTGGATCGCGGTGTATGAAGATTACACAGTTTCGATCTAGTTTGGCTTCGGAACATGATGTATTGCGTATTCTAAAGCCGTATGAAGTTTGATCGGTTTGTTTGTGTGTGAATAGGCTGCAATATAGTAATTTCCGGCGAACGAAATGTGCGATCTTCATGTATATTCACACACCTATCGGGGCTGGGGTAAGTGAGCAGTCGGATTACACCACAATAACGACAATCACGCGGGGTTTAGTCGATTGGTAAATTCAAATTGTCCGGAAGACGCTTGGCAAATTACAACTGTACGGGACGAGATGATGTCGTATAACTGTAAAGCAATGTATTTCTTCCATTAGTTACTAACAAGTTTAATTATTCTTTAACAAATATTTTGTTCATTTTTAAATTAACCCACATTTACACATTTTAAGTAGCTGGATTTTTGCGTAAGCTTGGCATAGAATACGACTCCGCCGCAGGACTCCCGAGCCTGATGTCGCCGTTTATCCCAAAGTTTCAGTCTGCGTTAAAAATCTTAATTGAAGGTTACAAAAACACACACGCATGAACACCAAAGTCCGAGCACACCCCTCTCCATCCATTTGTGCATTTCTAAGCGAACACTTGGTTTCTTAGTAAGTTGTATCATATTAAGCTCCCCTCGTCTTACCGGCCAGGAAATAGTACTGTAGGCAGGCCTACCATTGAATCTGAAAATTGCTTCCTGTATTTTCCATCGTGAAGAATAAAACACAATTGGAAACAGATGTTTATATAATATTTTTTTATAAAAGTTTCCTATTTGACATTTGATTATGTTCAAGGTTAATCCAATTTGGTTTAACAGGAATCCTCGGGTGAATCAACACGTGGTGAAGATCCTTGCCGGTCCCATCAACAAACGTGATATTCAGACTCGCTGCATTTATCGAAGAGTAGACGAAACCTCCAACTGGCGCACTGGAAACGTGCTCATTGTCCTTTGTGTGTGGCCACACAAATTTTAAAGAATTTGACGGAACATTTTGCATATTTCGGTGGTTTTTATTCACCAGAGCGCCCGCACCACTGAGAACATGATGAACCGTCTTACTGTTATGGTCACGGTCGATAAAATGCTGTAACACAGACAAGATCATAATCATTTAATTTTACATATACCGGCGTCTAATAAATACGATGGCTGACAAGAGCCATTATTATTTTAATTTTCTTTTTTCCGAATATATATTTCACTTTTTGTTGTCTACAGGAATACTTCTACCCAAATATATGTTATAAAAGACAGGTAGAAACTTTATTACTTGGATTTTGACTTTTGTATTGCTTAAAACAATATTAGCGGCAGTGAGAAATTTCAACAAAACGGTCGGCCCGTTTGAAAGATTTTATGCAGTTGAAATACCACGGATCTCAGAAACCTTAATTGAAACGATATTATATACCTTAAGAAAGCTAGACAAAATGGTCGCCCCTTTCGAACGATATTTTCTAGGCAGTTGAAAACGCCCAGGAAACCTGAAATTTCTGCTATTATCCAATGAGATACGTACTGGTTAACTCAAATGGAAGTGTTATAAAGTTAAAGTGTCTAACTGTCTTTTTTATTTCCCAATTCTTTTTAAACAGTCTTTTAACTGCGAATGAAACATTCTTCGCTGAGTGTCCTGTTACTTACCTTTAACATATCGCTCTCCTATAGCATCACATGTCAATCACAATTATTTTATATTGTTTGAAAATGACTATCTGTCACTAAAATGATATTTAATTACTACAGAGCTTTAAGAAAGTAGAGAAATCATTCGAATTTAACGTAGACGCAACGCTTGTAAATATTCTAGCAGAAATTTCAATTTTCGTAGGGTTTTTTTAATTATTATTATTAATAAAATTTGTTTTATCTCTTTCTTAACCTACAATTGTAGGGGTGGTATTACAATTGTAGGGGTGGTATCACGGAAAATATCTGACCGTTATGCCGTCAAGATAACTGCAGAGTATGCTTTCTTTCTTGGTCCTAACTTCAGTGCGACGACAGTGATAACGAAGGTGTATATGGAGTAGCCATGTTTACTGGATAATAATCACTTTGGTAAAAGTGCACCCATATAGAACATACCGCCCAGTGGTATGGATAATATGCGCATAGTATTGGGTGTATATACTTCTTGACAATAAACAGGGTTTTCAATGTATATTTTCTTATTTGCAATGTAATGCCTATTTATATATGATAATACTTCATTTGTTAACAAAAATATATATTTTTTTTTTCACAGAAATTTAAGCACTGTATAGACAGATTTGATTGAAATCACTCTTAAACACTCTAGCTGTTTAGATTTACACCTTTACCTGTAAATTATGGTCGTGGCCGGTTAGATAAGCACTGACGTCATACTGGAACAACAACGGTCGTAGGTGTTGAAACAAACACATCGTGCTTCCATGGTAACCCACGGAGAGAACCGGATAATGCCCAATCACCAGTAAGTACTCCGATCTGTCAAGAGAAGAATAGTAACTTAACATTTTAGATCTTACATTCGTTCTGTACATGGGTGAATGATATCAGCTCGATATCCGACCCGTCAGTTGACATATAGAGGATCTCTTATGAGTGAACTGGAGATATCAAATTTATGAAAAGAAGGTAGTTATTTTCATTTATTCTGAGCCTCTAGCGAAGAATCAATAAAAATAACTACCAGAGTTTCATAAATTTGATATCCTGGTCACGAATTTGAGATTCTATTTATCCCTTAAATGCCAGTTTTGTAGTAATTTCAATAAGAAATCAAAATATACTTTGTCTTTGCTCGGTTTTTTCTGGTTTCCATGTCAACCATTTATAACCTTTCCGGTGTTAGGGCAGTGCTAAATTTTCCAAAAGCACGCGTGACCACTACTTCGTGTAAAATTGTATAACATTTCCGCGTGCATGGTGGTTATATCACGGATGCAGACTAAAGCCCATGGAAATAGTTACCACGGAGAGGAAGTGGTATGTTAGATGGACAGCCTTGATCAGAGATTTTATTTTGGACATTTGCGAGTCTCAGCTGAATTTTACAAATACGGCATACTACCACCAGTGGCGCATTATGGTAGTGCGTGCTACCGATGGGATAAGCGCACCAGAATCGTGTCGGTTCAATTTGTGCTTAACCTGTCAGTCATAGGCGTAGGGGAGGGTGTATTTTAAGGGGGGCTGACTATGTTTTGCCCGAAAAATGTATCATTTGCCCGAAAATAATTTATCATCAATTAATACCTATGTATGGTACGTACCGCTAAAAGACAAGCCCAAGCCTGGGTGGCCCCGGGACCCTCGCATATTGGGCTGGGATAGTCGATAGGTATTTATTGATGATATTACATAAATAGTAGTGGTGGATCGTTTTGACCCCCCACAACTATTTATATAGTAATATTTTATTACATACAAAGAAGGATTCAACGTTATTCAGTACTAAGGTGCGGGTGGTTAGCACCTTATTACATGATAAGTAAGGGTTCTATGTTATTAAGTACTAAGGTGCAGGGAGAGTAGCGTTCGTGACGCGACGTCACAGGTTGAGCGTGATGGCGTCGTAAGGGGTCACAGGAGTGCACGACAAGTGTGTGGTTCTGCCCGGGACGCTCCCGGACTACTGATAAAGAAGGAGTGTACGTTAATCAGAACTTAAAGAAAATTATAGAGGGCGCTCTGGTCATCCGGGTCTTTTGTACGTTAATGAGTACTAATGACGTGTGTATGTATGGTGTTGAAGTTGTTGCATGACATGGCAGAAAACAATGAAATTATAGATGGCGCTGCTCTGTGGACATCCGGATTGTTGCGTGACAGGACAGAAAACAATGAAATTATAGATGGCGCTGCGCTGTGGACATCCAAGTTGTTGCGTGACAGGGCAGAAATTATAGATGGTGCTGTGCTGCGATTTACATACGGGCATTTGAGCTAGCATTTGTTATTACATCTTAATGAAGTGTTGTTAATTATCATGTAGTGGGATGGTAAAAAATTATAGATGGCGCTGTGCTGCGATGTACATCCGGGCATTTGAGCTAGCATTTGCTATTACACCATAAGGAAGGGTTGTTATTTATCATGTAATGGGAAGCAGATGGGTAACAGCGCACGACTGAATGAGAAAAGGTTGAGTCTAGGGCAGTCATGGGGTGGTGTGGGTGTCTTCCCGTGATGCTTTGCACACGGTGGACTCTCGCGAGAGATGACGAGATTTGACATGGAGTGCTTTGTGGCCACAAAAACGACATACGGAGTGACCTCACCTTATGACTAAGGAAGGGTTGGCCCTAGTGCTGGCATGGGGTGGTGTGGGTGTCTATCCGTGATGCTTTGCGCGTGGTGGACTCTCGAGTGTTCCCGAGATGTGACTAGAGTTGACATGGAGTGCTGTGGGGGACACAACAACGCAATGAGGAGTGACCCCCTCCCCTTATGACTAAGGAAAGGATGACCCTAGGGCTTTCATGGGGTGGTGTAGGTGTCTCCTCGTGATGCTTTGTGCGCGGTGGTCTCTCGAGAGAGTTGCCGAGATGTGACGAGAGTTGACATTCGGTGCTGTGGTGTCACAACAGCGACATGCGGAGTGACCTCCCCTTATGAATAAGGAAGGGTTGACCCTAGTGCTGTCAAGGGGAGGTGTGGGTGTCTTCCCGTGATGCTTTGCGCGCGGTGGACTCTCGCGAGAGTTGTTGATATGTGACGACATTTGACATGGTGTGCTGTGACATCAGGAGTGATCTCCCTTCGCCAACATGGCGGACACACCGTCACAGCATGTCTGCACACATGCAGATAGTTCAGAGCACGGCTGAGCGGACTCAATGGCGAAGACCGAGTTGTGCTAAGAACCAGGAGTTATCTCCCTTCATTCACCATCACCAAAATGGCAGACGCAGCATGTGACAGCCTCTCCATCTCGGGAGAGGGTCCTCGTTTCTTTCACTGCTGCATCCTATCTCGCAGGGTTGGCTCGTGGTGGTGGTGGTGACCTTATCACTGGCACACCCACCCGCCCGCTTGCCCACGCACATGGCACCGTTCTGCGACGGTGTGTGTGTCTTTCCGTGATGCTTTGCGCATTATGTGGTCGCTGGGTTAGACTTTGTTATGACAGCTTAAAGTAGGCTGTTCCTGATGATGGACGAAAGAGCGTCTTCCAAGTACCTCATTTACGGAGAAACGGTGTGTACTTCAACTTTGAAGAGAGCAGCAACCTACCAATTCTTTCGAAAAAGGCTTTCCAACTTTGCAGCGACAATCTAACACAAGACTCTCCATTTTTTGGTATTATGCATGTGTTTCAACAACAACAACACGAATGATAACAACAACACTTGTATCCATTTTTGTTTGTCTTTATAATGTTCAATTCAGTTCAGAGATCCAAAACAGGGCATCAACCAGGAAAGCAGGTCCGATAACATCGTACATCATCACCTAGTTCTCCGGGGGTGGGCCTTCAAACTGGGCCTTTATCTGCGGCATGGGCACGTCTCAATCTCGGTGCAAGGCGTAGTTCAGGCAATACTGACCACACACGGCCGTCGTGTCACTTTGTAACGTCTGCGTAATCCACGTCCAACGGCGTGTCGTCTTGGTCAACTGCCGCGTGGTCACTGATGACAACAGGGGTAATCCGTACGAACCGAAATACTTCCCGTGGCCATCACAATCAAAGAACACGGCCACCCAATGTTCACCGGGACGATCACACGAGTCCGTATTCAAGATATACCGGACTGGTGGATGTATGTGGGGTGGTCTATGATTCCGGGGAAACACACCTTGAAACACATTCGACGCCCGGGTGGTCTTCGTCCAATGCCCCCTGAAGTTGTGTGGTGTACATCGTGTGTGTGTTTTCCCTTCTCTGTCTTTGGAGTGTATGGGTTTAGGTCTGAAGGTCACACAGAATCTGTCCGTTGCGATCCACAACTCAATTTGATCGTCTTAGGGAGCGGGGTCCGGAACTTCATCTCCAGGCGGAGATCGCCTTTCTGAATGGGGTTAAACCCGTCGTCGCTGTGCAAGTTGGGGATAGGTCGAAACAGAACAAGGCGTAGCCGCCTTGAAACTCGAGGCGGGAGATGGCGTTCCCTACGTCCCGGTAGGCTTTCCCCAGTCCGGTGAACAAGTTGACGTACGACCGCACATACAAGTTGTCGTTGAAGCGTGGTGTGGGCTTTTTTGTACTTTGCGAACGTGCATTTGTACGTTTTGCAGGACAGCTTTGAAATCGGGTTTTTCTTGACCGGTGAGTAAAGTGAAGGCATCTTTGGCACGGGTGAGTCGCACTCGCACGGTGACGTGGTTGAGGAGATATCGGTCTTGAAACCCAATGTTCGTGTGTTGACGGCCTAACATGCGACTTTTTGTCGTGTGCCTCATGCGACGCACAAACCCTTGGTTTTCACCGTTGTTGCTGTTGAACTTCCCCGCCTTGTCTTTGTACCAGAGGGCTGTGGCCAGTTGCAAGTTTTTCGCCTCGCGTCCGTAAGATAGTAAGGTTTGGATGTAAACCCGGTAAGGTTACATGTTGGTAGAGGCACTCACCAACTTATCGTCCAAGCCGACGTCGACCTGCTGCCATAGACTGTGTAGTCACAGATTCGTGGGGGCGACTTGATTTTCCTCCACTAAATCCGTACCATCTCCCTTGACGATTTTCGCTTTGACGTATAAAAAGGTGTTGGTCAAATCCAGGTACGTGTCATTATCAGCGTTGGCAATGCGGAATTCCACAGGACCGCCAAATGCTGACCACTGGGCTGTACGTATGTTTCACACTGATTCGTTACTACACTGCCCTGGGTCGGTCGCGGGGCCCACAAATCAAACTCACTGTTCATCCCACCACACGTTGGCGGTTGTACGAACGGCATCCATTTTAGCTAAAGATCTCGGGTTGAATCCGTCAGGGAGTTCGCGCTCAACTGACGCTGGGTCGTGTCGACCGGCGTTTTATACCCCGTGTACGGCTTGCTGGTTGACGTTGTAGACCAGGTCACGGGGATCGCTTTCCTGGAGAGACTTCCCGCTTGGGTGGTGATATGTTGGGCAGCTTCAGTCGCACGTCGATTCTTGGCCCGTCTGAGTGGCACGCACTGGACCACATCCTGTACGGCGTTTAGACCACTGCTCAACGCATGTCGACCGATCGCTTTGGCTCCTTGCAAGGCTAGAGGTTTGACCAGTTTGAACTTGCTGCTTAAGATGTTTCCCAGACCATGACCTCGTTGGTGGAAACCCACTCTAAATACCTTTAACCCACCGCCACCGGCTTGTCGCGTATAGTAATTGAGGTAGGCTTGTTGTCGAGCCGTCATCGTGTTAGGGGAAATGGGCTGCTTGCTTCCGTCGAAAGTGTAGTGTCACGATCACCTTACCACGGGACAATGTTACCAAGCGCCCAAAGTCGTCTCTTATATCGATTTCCACCGTGGTAAACTCTTTCTTCTGCAGGGGGAGGCATTGGATATGTTGAAATTCACTCGTAATCCGTTGTTGCAATGATCGATGCTCACCGCCCGCAACAGAGGGTCGAGGGTATCGCCGACCACGTGAGGCTCTACAACGTCGCAGTACACGCACAAAGCTTGAATCCCGGTATCGAGCTCATCAGTTCGGTTCGGTTCCCCTTCATACGGTTCCTGACCCACTACTGTGACGATGTAGTCGAACTCCATCCCCATCAATCGCATCAGTCGCTTACTTAACCCAAACTGAACATTCTTCTGGAACGTGGTTCGAAACACCTGATGCGTTTCATCAAACTCGAAGGTCTAGGCGTCTCTGATGGTCTAGGCGTGGAGAGGTGCGCGTGTTTCAACAACTTGTCCAAGCCCTCGGCTAGCGTCTTGGATGATGGATAGAACCCTGCTGGAAGTGTTAGTCGGTGTATGGGTTCCATGGTTCGCTATTGGAGCTTGATGATGTCGATGTACACTTCGTCGAGTTGGACGTTGAACCAAGTGTGGGGGCATTTAACAAATGTCTCAATTATATAGAACCAGGATGGTTCTATATGGAACCATTACGACAAAACCGGTTCTTTGATATGAGAAGAAATTAAGGGATAAATTCTTGGAACAGTTGCTGTGAGGGTTCCATACACAACCAAAAAGGGTTCCACTAGAGCCATGACTGAAGAACCTTAAAGGGTTCTATTAGAGATATATTGTTCCAAGAGTGTAGGTCAATTGTAGGAAAGAGCGTTTATAGGGAAGACTGGCGGCCCCTTTATAGCAGAAAATGTGTCTGATATCTGACATCTCATGTTTTGTGAGCTGTACGTGACCATTTCAAATTGCGTCCTTGATGTACACAAACATCCAATGTTAGATCTAGCCCACATTTTGGAGTCCTTTCGAGCGTTTAGCGGGCCCTTTGCAGCTAGTTCAGACATTATCTCCTATAACGACTCCAGCATGGGTCGGGTTTCGTCGAAAAAACATTATAAAGCAGATGTTTTCGAACAGAAAAAACGGTCACGAAACGGCTGTTCTCAATAGAGTCTGTTGGGCAAATCTTACCTTCTTCTGTTGTCTATCGACGGTACAATCCAGTAAATTATATGCACAAGGACCCCGGGTACAACGTGCAGCAGAGGGACGCCGGGAGACGTCCATGTCTCTATATGTTATGTTACAACAAGCATACTCCTTTGGTCAGATATTGGTACCTCGTTCGTTTCATCAAAGCGCTCTGGGCTGCTGCTCTAATCTGCTATCTACATGTAATTTTGCCTAAAACATAGAAGTTACTGGCCCTTTTTGATAAAATTTCAAGTCTACAGTCACGGTAGAAGAGAGAAAATGGCGGATTGGTAATATATGTATGAAGCGCATTTCCTAGAAAAAACGTGGCAAACATTTAATTCGACTTTTGTAGAAACAAGCAGCCAATCAGAGAGTCGTTTACACATCAAAGTCGACAACAAACAAGCGTGGCGCCGCTGTCAATTAACGTGTCTGTGATGATGTCAGGAGTCGTTAATGCGACTAATATCTTTCGTGTATATTAAAATATAGCCTAGTTGTCATCCTGTGTTTAGACCGCCTCTTTCTTATTCTAAGAAAGCTCCAATGTGATTGGGTGTGGCAAAGAGAGATCATACGACAGTAGCTGTTGTAGACTCTAGGTCATGTCTGAACAACCTCGGCCATTTCCGTACCGTAAATAATCTCTGATGGAAAGCTTCATTTTAGAGGAGGTAACTCGCAACTCGCAAGTATTTACTTTCATCATATGACTGAATTATCCACGTGATTATTGTTTACGTCTAAAGGCTTTGTTGATGTCATTGGAGCTACATTATTATTAAAATACTTACAGCGGACGAAATTTGAATTATTTGCAACAAGTCGTACATAAAAAAGGAACAGTGTTTTGTTAAAATGTGATTTTCCCGGGAACAGGTTGTTTGATGTGGTTTTTTAAAATACACATCCGCGGAGTACTTTGGTTGATTTCCACGCAGGCGCACAAAAAAATCGGCGGTTAACATTACACAGTTTTCGTGTTATATTATTGCTTCCATTCACCTCCGAGATAACTATACCGGTGCGGAAAGTGTCGACGAATGTTCCAACAGGACTAGGTAACTCAGGGTTTTCCGTCTATAGAGGCAAGGTAAGAAAGGAAGAGAGGCGTAATACGACGATCTTCATTTCCGTCTTGAATCGGGAAAATGGGTAAGTTATGAAATCTCCCTCTGTTAAAATATAACCAGGCCTGCAATTGACAAGGTCTCTGAGACTACTACCGGCCGTTCTGCTGATTGTTATCTAACCATTGCTTTAAAGAAATGTATACAGGATATATTCAGCACTATAGGATAGCTTAATTAAATACGTTTTTCTAATATTTATTGGGCTGGTGGTCCACCGTGTTCTACTGGCAAAAGTCCCCGGTTGCCTAGCTTTTCAGTGTTTGGTGATAAATAAAAAACGTTATTAATAATAATAATAATACCTGTATAAAGTGGGTGACACATACATAAGTGAAGAAATACAAATTTCACCAAAACTATGGATTTGCCCCTATCTATACTTTCAATCTAATTAAACTCAGATCTTAAAAACGCTCCCCTTGTTTTGTTTGTCACTATATTGAGATCTAACGCAATCACTCTACTTATACTGTTCAATTAGGTCAAGCGTACTGGGGTTCACGAAATGTTACAGTTTCAGGAGCCCAATAAAAACACAGATAACACGGAGCCATAGTAAACACAAAATTCAACCAAAACAAGCAGAAGTTGTGCGATTTTCTTCTGTGTTGATGTCACATGTAAACAGGGGAAATGCAATTCCTCTCAAAGTTTATTATATCAATGGCGTTTGTT
>JAQQZZ010108864.1:0-15642 GCA_030265115.1 Mopalia vespertina | reverse complement strand
GAAATTTTATTTTGTCATGCCATCATTTAGTATTTTTAATATTCAACCAAAGTTTAAAAAGCGATTTTCTTGAAAAGCCATATTTGGACATAGGTATACTTCTAACTGTCAGCCGACGATATACACTGTTTAATTAACGAACATATTAACATACTAGGACTACTAAAATTAAGCTTGCCGTCAAATGAACTTATAGTTGTTGTTATCGCGTCGTATTGAAAATGTTTATTCTCAATTAACTTTTGTTGCGGTTGTCAACGTCGGCTCTAAATATATTTAATACTATAATAATAAATTAAGACAAACACTATTTGTAATAAAACTCGACATAACTTGGAACATGAATTATTGAGTGCTCGAAAGACCGCTAACACCAGATTAAATGGCTAATACCGGGTTAGAGATAGACTTTCAACATGACGTCACGTCATCTAATAGCGGATTAAATTGAATAGCGCTTCGAGCAACCGGCCCCTGAACCTTGTATATATAGAACCAAGATTAAACGTTAAGTTTATATAGAAGACCTAAACACATAACAGTAGGCAGAATAAACATGCTGTTTAACATATAAACGTTCTATTAAACATAACAACTGAAAAGTAAACACTTTAACACAAGAATAAACATATTAAGCGTCAACAAGATTTACAGTGTATAGGTCTTGTTATTTGTCTGCTTCGGCGTTGTTTAACCCCTGACTTATTATAATATTCTGCAATCCTTTTTCCGTGTGCAGGATTCCAATATTATATTTCTACAGCATGGCAAAGATTATATTTTACCCATAAGGCGTCAATAGATTCTAACATTCAGACTGCGCGAAAGTTACAATGCAGTTGAGACTGGGTCATGGCTGGTTTCATACTTCTAACTTTTGCTTGATAGAGTTCAAATATTATCTGGATTTCTGTCATCCGGACCAAGGTATTGTTCTCGTCAATAAATACCGGAACCTGATTTTATCATAAAAGTTTTCCTCTGTGTGGTGCATCATGTAGAAGCATCATATGTTTCAAAGTAACTCTGTTCAAAATATATATATACTACATGAGATGCCCATGGTAAAATTGTGGTAGAGGATAGAGTGAAACAGTCAATGTGGTTTGTTTGGTAACTAATGTTATATATGTCCTAACCTAGGGCTAAGAATAAGCCACGTTCAATTATTTATTTACATTTACATTTTTTAACACCTGAATTCAAAAGTGTTTTTCAATTTCAGAGTCAACGATAAACCGAATGTGTTGTATAAAAAGCAGAGATAAAGAATAATTTTAAAAAATACATACGATCTGTACATTTTGTTCAATCTAATAATTGACAAGTGGACACTAATTACAACAACAGCAACAAACAAGAAACCCTGCTATAGCCCAATTCACCATCTGGTAATGCAACTAGTTACATTTTCGATGGTTGCGTGTATCGGTTCCTATCGCTAAGAACTTACCTAGACGTATCCTGTATCTAAAACATAGCCTCTCTTGGTTTCTGTTACATCTCACACAGTTTCAAATAATTGAAATGTAATGCCTGATTACTTCTTTTGATATGATATGCTGACATCAACGCAAGCCCATCTGGTCAGTTTTTCACTATCCAAAGCAGCCTTGGGTTTCAAATCATTTGATTAAAACCGTCGCTTTCTTGCCTCCATGATACAAGGTAAAGTTTGCGTTGAAATGCTACCTGAAACTTGTGGGGTACAAAATGCCCTCAAATTACAAAAGCAAGTCGTGCCCAATTTATGGGAAGTCCTGGTGCCACAAATAGTAGAAAATCAGATGTCGTACTCTCCCAAAGTGTCCGGTCACTATTTACGAATATACCATGTGGCTTTATACGTGATTCTCTGCGCATTGTGACCATAAGAATGGCCAAAGTGGAAAATTAAACTTTTAAATATTACTCCAAGAAGTATACTTTTTGCTCATAGTAACAAAACACATAACATAGTTTAAACAGTGTACAAGAGATAGTAATTATGTTCAAGAAAACAAATTTTATACATTCAAAATAACTGTTTAGGGTCAAAGAATTTGATCCAAGATCAACATTTATATTTGTAACAAGATTGTTTTTACGCTGCAAAAATGTCCTTTTGATCCAAGAGTTTTATACTGTCGAAGAATGTTTTTACGATCCAAGATTGTTAAACGGTCCAAGATTTTTTTATTCGATCCAAGATTCACGTGACCTATGCGAGAATCACCACGCCACATCAACTGATGACGTCACACTGTGTCCCATCGAAACTATATATCTAATTTAAACGAAGCTGCAGAGTGGTGACGGCACTGCATGAGTTTTTATTAAGCCCAGTGAGTGAGCGATGCTGATTGTGGGTGTCTGATAGCAGATTGGCGACAAAAGGCGCAATCAGTCTAAATGATCACGTAAATCGTGAATAGATCACGTGAATCTTGCATCGAAAAAATCTTGGACTGTGCAAAAATGTTGTTACAAATACAATTGTAAATTTTGGACCACATAAAAATTATGGGACCTGAAAAAGTTCGTTTGTAAGGATTGAAATCGATTGTTTAAAAAAAATATATTATTATTGTGTTTTGTTACTTTGAGCAAAAAGTATTCATCTTGGACTAGAATTTAAAAGTCTTGAATTTTTTCCACTTTTCACGTGCCATACTTAAACAATCGCCAAGGAAATCAAACGATTTGTAATGGTTGCAGTAAGTTGGAGTTCTTAAGCTGATAGCTTCAAGTTGTCTATTCCTGGAGAACTGTTTGTGATTACTGGCAAGACGATTTACTAACTCAGAGAAAAGAATAGGCACTAGGGAGGTGTTGTTTACATCTGACATTTCTAACCCGGTGGTTAAAATCTTGGAATATTTGTTCACACTGCTATGAGGACAGAGTTTCACAGTAAAGTTGAAAACTATCTTATAATCCCCAGAATGTGTGCCAGATGGCTCTAATAAAAAGTAAGTCTATGTGTTCCTTAAAACAGCAGATTCTTAAAGAACACTTTGCAACAATACATTGAACTATCATATGTCAAATTAATTCGAAATAAGCAGTATTCAGTATTTAAACATTTTAAGTGGTTGGGTTTCTTTTTTTTTTGTACACAGTATAATCGGTTTTAAAACTAGTTTCCTCTAATCAACACAATCTCAAACAACATTCCAAAAACTCATGATTCGGTGATTGACGACGTGGCAAGATCAAGTAATCAGAGGTAAAAGACTTGATGAGAATACATTTCTTTAAACAATTAATGAAAGTATTATATTAAGTGTGATAAAAATTTAGAACAATATTATATGTAAACATTTATGTATACACTATGATCAGTTATGGTAAACACAGAGGATTAAAGCAACCCCAAACATAAATTATATTTTCACATTATTATACCAGATTTTCATACTGATATAAAAAGTTTCTAAACTGATCCTGTAATGGCGTAAATGGTGTTAAACGATCAAACTCAATATCACAGAACAATTAGTTAAAAAGCGGAGATTTATATTACACAATTTTTACACACTAAAGTAAGACTCGTTGAAGAATAAAATACGGTTTTAGATCTGAACAGATTTATTGGTAGTGTTTACATTATTTTAGTAATTAACAAATTACAGTTTATGGTAATGCTAACACAGCTGCGGAAGAAAATCGAGCCTCAAAAATATATCCCAGTCTGACTTCAAGATGTGGTTAGTGGTAGCTATTTTACAGAAGCATGCAAACGACTCGCTGTGCCTTAAAACTATTAACTTTTGCTTTACTAATTAAAGTTCGTTTCTGACCAGCGATTCTGTGTGTAGTCTGTACTATTTTACATTTCCAGACTATTACTAACCTACAAATGTTAATACATGAGTGGAGCAGATGTAGTTTTTCTGTCTGGTGATTGGCTAAGCAGCTCGTGGCAGATGTAGTTTTTCTGTCGGATGATTGGCTAAGATAATCGTGGCAGGTGCTCCTCGTTGCAAGCGGCCACAATAAACACTGGACTCAATACAATCACACGGAATGATGCCTGCCTCTGAGCAGTCGGCTGCTTAATTCATAAATTGTTTAAAACACCAAGTTTATTAGAAGTGTGGGGAGCTCGGTGTGTCGTGGGGACTAGTGAATCTTAAAGCGGTTGAGGTTTAAGTTACTGTGAAAGGAACACAGTTTAGAAGAAGAACTTGTAGTTACTATGGAGCATCCGGGGGATTAGGATACGGACAATGATACATTTCGGCCACGCCACAGTTTTGCACATGTGAAATAACAGGTACGTGTTATGCAGGGTATCGCACGTTCTCTCTCTGAGCTGTCTCATAGCACATTGCCCATTTGCTATATTTGATGGCTTATTTCGTCATTATGTGTATCTGCCTTTTGCTTTCATTGGCAGGATTATGATATAATAGCCCCTGTATTGTCATTTATTTTGTAAACTATGTGATACACTTTGTTAGTTCTTGTCTGCTGCTTTCTGTATCAACACAGATAATCCTTCTCACTGTTTTTCTCTCATATATAACAATAACCAGTTTAATGGATTATATATCTAAAAAGCTATCACACTGGGAAAGTGATGTAGATTAATAAAAAAAGATGCATAATCTTATGTTCTAGATAAACTCCCAGAGAAAAGTTTCGTGGTAGATTTTAATATGGATAGAAGGTAATGACCATTTACAAGGTATATATAAAGTATTGTTAGATATGTAGCCAACAATCAAGATGTTCGGTATGGGTTAGGAATGTATAAGCCTACAAACAGGTATTTAGAGATATAAAGATAAACCAATGAATATATCCGTTAAAGAGAATGAGTGTTACAGCCTGTCTGATACAGAAAGAAGTTTCGCCTAACCATTATAGGCCCTTAAGATTTTTATTTCTCTTGTATGCTTTAATGGGTCTTGTGAGGAAGGAGTAAACATTTTAGGTAGAAACGGATCTATATTCTACCGGCATATCCTAAAATTAATTTTGACAGATGTATTTTTTCCGCCGAAGAGACAATTCAGGTGACCGTACTTGAAATAATTAATGGTAATCGAAAGAAGTAAACAGTCGGATAAACTGTCAAGTTTAATCAAAGATGATGTGTGGCTGAGCGATGCTCTTGACTTTTCCCATGGATTCTACCAAGGAAATTTATTATGAATAGATAAAGCGATACACTTTAGTCCTGTTACGGTCTATACTAAATGAACAACTTTTATTCTGTACATTATTAAATACACAACGTTGTCCGACGATAATAATAGAACGTTTTATTGAGTTGTTCGGGGCCAACTGATAATACAAACGAATCAATGTGCATCATGTTGGTGGTTAGCGCCGAAATCAAACTCATGCTTACGTCCACCAGGGGTCGCACCGGTGGCAATGGGCTAACAAAGTCAATAATGGTCGCATATCCAATATGGAATGCATGCATATCCCCATTAAATGCCGTCAATATATGACAAAGGCATATTCATGTAACGCATTTCAATTGCGACTAACTCACTCAATTGTCTTTATTATGGTTTATCCGTGGAAGCAGGGTTCTTGTTTATCATAGAGAGCAGTGCATTCTCACTTGGGAGCGAATCCATGCCCTATGGTAACGAAAGGCCAAACTCTACAGAATTTCTGACTTGAAGAAGACGGTTTTTAGGAGATTTGCGATTAACCCGAGCCCTGTGTATGTTGTGAGCACATTCGATAGGATGTTTCTGTCAAACAGATGATATTTCAATGAATAGAAAGAATGCACCGGTATACGCTGTATAAAGGTCTTCGAGGGGAGTTCTGTCCAATAAGATAATTGCGTACGATGGCAAAGAAAAAAGATATTCAAATTAAATAGCGTAGGCTTAATTGAAAAAAAACTGGGTTAACACTTAAGTTTCTTGTCATGTCTAGCATCGTCATCTTCGAAGTCACCGACATCATGGCTGACCTATTTTTTTCTATTTCGTAAATATATTTAAGGATAGCTACAGAAAATAAACCATATACAAATAGCAAATGTCACCGCTGTCAAGCTGCACGAAACAAAAATCTCCCATCCAAGATCGCTCCGTTGTCAGAAACAAATAAAAGATAAACCGCTATCTTTTTCTTTTGCCTTGATAAAAAGGGAAATAACGGCGTTCAAAATTAACATTTAAAAGTCTCCTGTGAGATGATTTAGTTGTTAGAGAACCTTATATGTAAGTAGCTTGGGCACTTTTTTCCTCACACATTTAATTTGTTTCTGTAAAAAAAAACAGACATTCCACTTAAACAGTTCCTACTTGTGACAGCTTTTGACATGCTCTTCTGTTTAGCTCTTATGGTAGACATTTCAGGACCATCAACCGAGTACGTGAGTGTTAATGTTGTCCCTATATACAGGCCATCGTATGCTATGTGTGTGTTACATCAGACGGATTTGATTTCCCAGTCTTGTTAGATAAATACCAGACATGTGATAAATATATACCCGTGTTTCCGACTCGAACGTACAATGTGAACAGATCTCTAAGTATATTAAAAGAACAAGAGGGCATAAATCCGCCTGTATATTACACGACTAAGGGGTATATTGGAGAGGTCTGTGCGATAAAGAGGCTGTACCAGAAACATCCCGGAAAACTCAATAGACTTGTCTTTATTCCTCACACTTTACCAAGAGTAATCCCTATCCAGGAAGATTACATTATAACCAGGAACTCAATTGCTAAAACTTATATTTCCGTTTGGGCAAGAGCATAGACTACACAGGGTTCTACTTGTAAATCTGCGAGAACCAACCAGTGTAACCTGGCTCTCCGTCATGTTACACTATTAAAGATAAAACGTGAATTCTTAGTTCTGGGTTAGGGTTAGTACTAAACTAAACCCTGAAACTTTCCCTTAACCTTTTCCTAACAATAACCTTTAAAACATAACACTTAAATTGAGGTCCGGTCTTACATGACAGATGTACCGTAATTCTCCTGGGGACTTTTACTCTATTATACCCACTGCTGGTTTCATGTCTACGACTGAAGTGAAAAGTGGCATCATTTTAACTATTGGGCTAATCGAGCACTTAAATGGGCCAACCGTGCAGCATACTCGGCCAATTGTGCACCTGAATGGATCGATCGTCCACCACAATGGATCGATCGTGCACCTCATTGGATCGACCGCGCACCTCAATTGGTCAATCGTGCAAGTCAATGGGTGGACAGCGCACCACAATGGCTCGACCGTGCACCACAATGGACCAATCGCGCACCTGAATGGGCGAATCGTGCATCTCAATGGGTCGATCATGCACCACAATAGATCGATCGTGCACCCCAATGGATCGATCGTGCACCCCAATGGATCGATCGTGCATATCAATGGATCGATCGTGCACCACAATAGATCGATCGTGCACCCCAATGGATCGATCGTGCATATCAATGGATCGATCGTGCACCCCAATGGATCGATCGTGCATCACAATGGGTTGACCGTGCATCACAATGGGCCATTCGCGCACCTGAATGGACGGATCGTGCATCTCAATGGGTCGACCGCGCACCTCATTTGGTCGACCGTGCAAGTCAATGGGTCGACCGCGCACCACAATGGGTCGACCGTGCACCACAATGAGCGAATCGCGCACCTGAATGGATCGATCGTGCATCTCAATGGGATCGATCGTGCACCACAATGGATCGATCGTGTATCTCAATGGGATCGATCGTGCACCACAATGGATCGATCGTGCACCACAATGGATCGATCGTGCACCACAATGGATCGATCGTACACCCTAATGGATCGATCGTGCATCTCAATGGATCGATCGTGCATTTCAATGGATCGATCGTGCACCCTAATGGATCGATCGTGCATCTCAATGGATCGATCGTGTACCCCAATGCATCGATCGTGCATCTCAATGGATCGATCGCGCGCTACAATGGGCCAATCGTGCACCCCAATGGATCGATCGTGCATCTCAATGGATCGATCGTGCATCTCAATGGATCGATCGTGCATCTCAATGGATCGATCGCGCACTACAATGGGCCAATCGTGCACCACAATGGATCGATCGCGCACTACAATGGGCCAATCGTGCCCCTCAATGGGTCTGCCGTGCACCTGAATAGGTCGACCGCGCACCTCAATTGATCGATCGTGCGAGACAATGGGTCAGCCTCGAACCACAATAGGTCAACCGTGCACCACAATGGGCCAATCGTGCACCTGAATGGGCGGATGGTGCATCTCAATGGGTCGACCGTGCACCTCAATGGGTCCACCGGGCACCTCAATTGCTCGACTGCGCACCTTAGTGGGCCAATCGTGCACCTCAATGGGTCGACCGCGCAACTCAATGGGTCGACCGCGCAACTCAATGGGTCGACCGTGCACTTCAGTGGGTCGATTGTGCACCTCAATGATGCGACCGCGCATCTTAATGGGTCGACTGCTCACCTCAATGGCTGACCATGCCCCTCAGTGGGTCGATCGTGCACCTCAATTGGTCAACTATGCACCTCAATTGGTCGACTGTGCACTTTTCTGGGCCAATCAATCAGCATGGAAAACCGTATCTTGTCAGGTGACTGTGCAACAGTTGACACTAATATCCTCCCATTAAAAAAGATGTGTTAATATAGCTACCAGAGTACCATGGTTTAAGCGATTCTTCAAACTGAAAATTATAGAGATTGTGCTAGAACAAGTAGCTATTGGTGAGGTAGAATCGCCGTGATTTGAGAGAAATACCATTTAGCACGGCGCTAAACACCAATCAATGAATAACTCTTTATTTATAGGCTCAGATGGAGTTGTGGAGAGGAATTGTTTGTGATCGTGTAACATTTGCTTTAGGTATGACGAAGATGATATCCGCGCTAACACTAGTTCTGGCCAGCCTTGTGGTTAGGTGTGATGGGTTGCAGTATGTAAGACGACAGACCTTCATGTCAGAGCGAGCCAAAGAACGAAAGACGTCCTTGGACATCCGTATAGATATCCCGGTAAGAATATCAAATCTCAAACATATATACGGTCTCGATCTCGCAATTGCTGACAGCAAGAAACTGGCAAGCAACGAAAATTACCATATAGATACCAATTAAGAATGCAGATGCTGTTCGTGCATAAACGTAATGTTTCTCTGCAGTGTAATAACACTTGTTTTATTACTCTGTGAAATAAGATCCCGGGGATAATATTTTAAGTGACGTCATTTTAGTGTTAAGACAGCAGTGATAAGTCAGACGTAAGATATTTACAAAATGACCAGGAGAAATATGTGATATATTTCGTTTTAGTTGGAAGGAAGCGACAGATTTCAAGTAATCCGCGAACAGTATCTGGTTGCTATACCATATAAAAACAGAACAGCTGCAGAAGTGTACTTTTTTTGTTCTTTTTGGATCAACCCGTGGGTTTTCATAACTGTGAAGTTCTAGCAAGGTATACCGAATAAAAAATAACCGTGTTTCCCAAAACAAAATAGTTCATCTGGCGAGCAGGGGAATAGGTTTTCCAGTGTATGTTTATAAACCGCAAGCATGCAGCATATACATATAGGAAAAATATAATTATTTGAAAGGCTGGTATACAACCCTAATCTGTGCCTGGAAGTGAGATATTTACGAATAGCTTTGTGAGAGGGTCTCAGTGTAGCTTTCTGCGGATACAATCTGCCCAAATTTATCAAACAGGTGCTTCTTTGCAATACAATTGAACATAGGCCCCGTTTTATATTTTCAAAGTACATTATTCAATATTGATATCTTGATTTTACCAGTTGCAAATACTGGATGCATTCTTAAATTCTGATTTGTTGAACTTAAGCCCATTATCTTTTCTAAAGATAGATTATGATATAAATTATGAAAATTTCACTTGGCTGGTGGAAAAATTTAATTTTTTATTGTCTAGGTTAGGTAAAAATAATCTTAATCGAATGCATACAGTATATTGATGATACATCATGATTCTAAAATCTTTACACATAGGAATTTAAAATAAAGTTGACAGTCTTATTCTCACAGTTGGTCGATGAGTTTTTTGTGGTTATGATTTAATTGTGGATGGTGGAAAGAGCGATATCTCGTGGGGTATACTGTCCACAAGTCACTCAACCCATATTGGATATATTCAAAGTAAACTGTGTACTCCCTCTATATTTGACACAATTAACTTTTCTTCAGTACGTCAATATGGACGTAAGTTAATTCACAGGGCATAATAATTACATGCTGAGAGAAGCCATTGATAATAATACATTTGTATTAGCTACTGAGTTTGAAGGCTTCTTATCGTGTAATTGCCCTACAGCGGTAGCTCTTGTAGCATGATGCATTGTGGGAGACGGGGCCAGGCTAGGAATATGGCGGCTTGACAACAAAAAGTTAGACCGTGATGTTCCATTTTTTTAAACTCGGATTCTGGATGATTTAAGAACGCAATTGTAATAAACAATGTAGCACAGCGTTCAGAATACAAAACGTAACTGGACAGTAGTTAATGGAACACATAAAAGTCGGTAAGTGTAAAAACTTAAAATTACACGATTACGGCTACACGATATGATAAACAATCAGAGATACAGAACTCTGCATCTACATTTGTATTGGTTATCGTTGACTGTGGGTCATTTGGCTACCACCACACCCATGTAGCTTCTAACTGACTGGTTATAGGGGTAAACATGTCAGTTTCTTTGGAAACGGTTAGTATTATACGTCATTATATTGTCCTATATGAGACAATAACATTGTTAAAATCAGTGTCATGTATTGTTTATATGTACATAACACAAAGAGTTGCGTTTGGCGCTGTCCACATGAACTCTGGTAAACCACTGAAATCTCTACCGCTTCAAAAACATCATGTCTCCCATCTGCCTACCCAGTTAATTCTGGAGTATTTTGTACTCATAATTTATGTTGAATACACGAATATGCCATTAAAACACAAACATAAATTAATATACATATACTGTGTTACGATAGAAACCAAACAGAAAGAAAACGATCAGCGATTTTATTTATTTACAATATTAATTGTTCGATAACAACAACAATAGCAATGTTATATAGTATAGTATAGTATAGTATAGTATAGTATAGTATAGTATAGTATACAATAGTATAGTATAGTATAGTATAGTGTAGTGTAGTGTAGTATAGTATAGTATAGTATAGTATACAATACAATGACAGAAACACTTTAAGAAATGCAATTGAAGGTAAGAGACAATGAAAATATAAGTCCAAGTGCGTAGACTTTCCAAAACCGATCTGTTATGACAATCTGCAAATTCTTCGAAGTCTACAGCAATAAGTCTTTAGATGCACAGTTCCAAGGCATAACACCCTTTGTTTACATCAGGGTAATCACCATATAAACATGTATATGGCAACTGTGCTATGCTGTATCACAAAAATACACAAAATACTCATAAAAACATATTTTGTACACATAAATGTCGTATACGGTAGGCAGGTCTGATGTCTACTAATAGTATTTCTGTAGTAAAGTTAATTCTGGTCTTTGCACATATGGTACTGAAACACAGAGAATATTTTTGTCAAACTTGACCACCTAGATTTTGTATGTCAAGAACCTTCAGCATATGTATCTAAATTTTAATGTCAATCATTCTTGTATATGAATCTATTGTCATTTATACGGAATGAACCTTATTTTTACAATGTACACATGCCACTCTGTATTAGAAATGCGTTACAGCGTTAATGAAACATGGATTAAGGGGCGATTTGATGGATTACGCATACACTGTGATTTAATCCAGTCCAGACTATGTGAGATCAGTTGGTTTTTTTTTTCCTTGATCTATTAATTCAATTAGAATAGAATGCTTGTTCAAACCCTCCAATTCGGTCAAATCAGACACCTCATGTCGTCTACCCAAACGCTGTTCACACGGCTCCAATCAGAAGCTATTCAATTATTCATTTATATACCTATCGATACTTGTCCTGGTTTTCATAAAAAATGAAATATTATGCTTTTCATATTTTTTATATTATTCAATGATTTGTCAATGAATATTCACTAACGACAAAAGAAAATTACTAGTATATATGTTAATAATATCAAAGAGAAACTGTGTAGGAATAAGATGTTAATCAACAAATCACTTGTCTTCGGCAAACTAAAATACGTGTGGCAAACTTTCTCTGCGCAAGAGAAATACCTGAGCAAACAATGGTACTGCCGGTGGCATTATCATCGTATACCTGCTCGCGTGTATTACATAACGTCTGAAACTCTGTGGAATCGTGTCAATGTTTATGGAGAACACTTGTGCAAGTAAGTTCTATCTTGTCTACAGGGCGTTATGGGAGACACGTGTAGACAACACCCAATATCTACCAGTATATATTGTACAATACGTTTGATTAAATCCTGGTTGGTTAAACTAAAAGATAAAAGGGTTATTTTTGTTTCAAAGCTTAAGGCACAGAGTAACGCACACAATTAAAACACCTTTGAATGAAGGCTTTAAAGCAATATCCACGAATTAAGAGGCGAGGAAATATAGGACTGTTTGTTTCCACATCAAGAAGAAGCTAGCCTCTGAAAGATTCTCTTGAAATTGGATGTAAATTCTAGCCAGTTCTTCAGAGAAGGATAACTGTGCCAATCGCCATTATTTATAAATAAGTAGGGTATAGTCTAGCTGTGAGTGTTAGTGCTTATTGGGTTTGTTGGACGAATCATTGAGGCCTCCATAGTCTTCTCGAAACCACTGCGGCCTGCGGCTGTGGCTTAGTGGTTAGCGAGTGCGCTTTCTGAGCCTACTTCGATGTTTCGTTCACAGGATCGAGTCCGTCTGTCGACCCTCAGGTATATGAGTGAGTCACAAGATGTGGCTCCAGCAATCGCGGGGGTGGTTTTTACGATGTTTCCTCACGGTTTTCCACCGTGATAAGGCAATGAGTAGTGTGAAGTGGACAATCTGTCGCCATATAAGTGAAATACCCTTGAGTACGACGTTAAACCCCAATTAAACAAACAAACAAATCTCGAAACCACTTAAAGGTTTTCATTCTGATCATCTTTTAACAACATGTTTGCAATTGAGTTACACTGTGAGTTTAGATATTTGTGAAACGTTATAACGTGGTTGTAGGTTTAATGATGCTATCTTCTGTCTTCTGATACTTTCAGGGAAACATCAAATGGAAATCGGACAGCTCTAACAAAGTTCATTTCCTGGTCACTGCAAGGGCCACCGAACCCCAAGAACTTGACACAGTCCACGTGGATTACCGAGAGAGCCCAAACTCAATAAAACTTCACATTCGGTCAATTCCAGAGCCCCCAAATTTTGCTGCACAAGGGGCTGGGAATGGGGTTAAATCATTTTATTCATCGTCTCTACCTATGCTAATTATCAGTGTCATTTTCTACCTCTGGACGCCATATTCCAGTCACAAATATTTCAATTTGGCTTCCATCTTTCTCTTGTGGTTCGTCCATGACCCAGGAGGCCACGTGGTTGAAACGCGTCTTCTGGTGGACAAAGACGCAGCCGTCACAATTCTAGTCCCCAGGTAAGAAGGTCAAATACGGATTTGAATAATCATGTGAGTTTAAGGATGCCTGTAAGTTTAAAATCAGATCTTAACCAGGCCGTGTGTTGTCTCATGTAGATGTGACTTTATCCTACATACAACGGTGTTCACTGGTTCCAACAGCTGTGCCTTGGGGTTCACGGAAAGTCAGTGAAATCATCGGCTTGTCATTACCCTCTTTGGGGGCACTGCGGACGGTTTTTAATATGTCAGATTCAATTGAGATAACAGGTCAACAGGAATATATGTAATATACTTACTCCGTTTGTTAATTCTGTGGCATTGATATCCTTATACGAGGGTAATTTCTAGGTCACGATGGGTTACCAATATGTCTTCCTAGCTAGATTTCCCTTTTGAACAAACGGACCAACAAACTAATATACTCATGCAGGAATAGATAGAAGTAAATCATCAATTTAATGTCCATAAAGTGAATAATGGTCAATTTGGCCCAAACGTTTTCAACATCTACCTATCTCAAGGCGTAGTTTTTTTCAATTTCAAAAAAAAAAGAAAAACATTAAATTTCGATAAGGCAATGTATTTTTCGAGTACAACACAGTCGAATTACAATACTATACGGTAGGTCTGGTTTCATTGAACAACGTGCGGGGAGAAATGACGGGCGTGGCGGTCAAACTCACTTCATTGAGATAGCATACCGAAGGGAAACCAAAGCTCGACCAAACTTCCAAATCGTCTCGCGGCTCTATCGTGAACAGTGGGACAATGATTTGGTTTGAGTTTGTATTAGCCTACAATTAAAACAGGACTGTGGGGAAGACTGGAAGCAGTGTTGAGATGTCAACCACAACTTCGGTTTAAACGTATGTGTACGAAACACGCCCAGTAGCAGTGAGAGCTTTAACCATGACAAGACTTGTACAGGATAAATATACTCGCTTGTTTTAGCCGTAGACTTTTGAAACTCTCAAATGTACGTATTAGAGCACACAAAATACAATGTCATAATTAAAACGTAGATTCATTGGCCTTGGATAATTATCACCTAAAAACACAGCATGTATGATCACAGATTTCTCTCCAAATCCGCAATCAGGCCCATACATTAATGTAAATTTTTGTTTACGTGGGATTTCACTCGAGGCTCGAGCTATATGGGTGTCTGATTTCCCAGGAGTGTCTATAAGCATACCATAACGAACGCTATTGTACAGATTCCTTAACGCGTAGACCTGGGATTTTGTTGCTGAAAATGGCTGGGATGGGACAATGGCTAATAACTGTATAAATGTGATATCTCCGAGTATGTTGGTTTAATTTACGTTTGATCCAAGCTCCTATTGCTGGATTCCAATTGATAATTTATTCGTTTCTGATTAATTCATTGGTGTTTTACGCCGTGCCTAAGGTTATTTCACTTTTTCATGATGTTGTTTAATATACCTCAGATAACGATTACAGTATAGCCATTGGAAGTCACGAAATACGACAAGAAACATTCACACTACTTTGTTATGTTAATATAGAAGTAGGCTAAAGTAAGTTTGGCACATTTCATTGTATCCCATTACATTGTAAAATAATGTACAATTTCATAACCAAGTAAGCATGACTTTAATTTGCATTGAACAATGTTTGTAGCTGGGATATGTTAATGTATTTACTCAAATGTGTATAATGTTTTTGACACCCTTGTTTTGAATTCCCCATCCCATACATGGGGAGAATGTATTTATTCAAGTGCGTGTCAGATTTATAAGACTTGTCCCCTTGTGAATATTTGTGTCATTTCAATGATATCAGATTTTAGTGTTTTTTTTTTATTCTTGTTGAATTTTAGACGGTTTTTGTTTTCTTCGGTGAGTCTGCACGTCTCGAAGGGAGAGATTGAAGTAGACCCTGCCTTAGTGACGTCTTCAACTCCCCTGGAATGCAGCACGAACGATCTCGGGCTTCCCGGTATGTACTGCAGATAGGATGACGTAAAAGATTGACACTTATTTGGCGTAAGCCTGACCTTTCGAAAAAATTATTTGTTTTTAAGTTGATGTATATTTAAAGCACTTCTTGTGCAACCCCAATATTAGGCTGTGGCACCGTGCATGAGATTGTGTAA
>JAQQZZ010108853.1:0-15642 GCA_030265115.1 Mopalia vespertina | reverse complement strand
TAAAATAAATTATACATCATAAAAGAATAATTCAACTGTTTAATAAGATACTTATCAAGATTATCTAGACAGTTACACCCCCCCCCCCCCCACACACACAACCCCACAATCCCACTAAAAATACGATAATGTGCGATTCTAAGTTTGTGTGTAATTCATCCTCATTTCCCCTGCGCTTTTTAGTTTTTTTAGTTTATGTATCATCGAAAAGACAGCTAATGAAAAAAATGAAATCATCAGAAACCAGCTTATATTAAGAGAGCGGAAAAAAACTCAGAGGGCGAAAATAGAAAGAACACACCCATATGCAATTAATATTTCGCTTGGAATAATTTCAAAACGTCAGAACAATTTATCAATCTTGCCTAAAACTTCATGCAGCTTGGCTAAAAACATGGGCAACATGACCTTTCATGTTTTGAATGTCTGTGAGACTGAAGAAACTAATCCTTTGGAGAATAATGATTTTAACCGGTGGCATCAAGTGGTTTCCACGACACATTGGGCTGGAACGCCGTCATGTTAAATAACATTGAATATGGCGTTAGACCCCAATTAAACAAACAAACAAACATCGATTTACAGCACTGATTAAAACTGGCTGAAACATAGCATTATATTTTCGTTTTCACATTCGCCCTTAAATTTTTTTGTTCTCTCACAGAATTTTGGTGTGGGTCGAGAGGACACGGATCCTAAAATAGCCACCGACCTTGACCTCGGTGTCAACGGAAAGGTCATCTATTACCTGACGTCCAAGTCAGACTATTTCACCGTTGACCCTAAGACCGGAAAGATCACTGCAAAACAGAATTGCCCCGAAAGTTGCATCAAAACCGAGGAATATGAATTTGAAACGGTATAATGACTATTTTTAGTTTTTAAATTGTCTTCTGTTCAATTATAGTTTCTTCTTTTTGTGTCATCTAATTTCACTGTATAAAACAGGGGCACTGAGATGGTTTACAGCATCAAGTTCAGAATCCCTTCGTTTTATTTTTTTTGTAGCGACAGTATGGTAATTGTAACATCTGTTGTTGTCTGATAGGTAAATAATTTTTTTTAGATAATATTTTCTAATAATCGGTAGCTTCATTGGATATTTGTGAAGTTTATCGATTGCTTAGTTATAAGGCTTGTGCACACAATGCTTATTTCTGTCTTGAACAACGGATCGAGCTATACATATCCGCGGGTATATAATTGAACCATTATAACACACATTTTACCAAGACTTAAAAAACACATAACAGCGTCAAGACATTTCTATGTCACGGAATAAAGCTTTTAAAAATTGTCACTAATCGATGTGTGCTTGTATACAAAACAATCTGTCTCAAGGTGTGTGCATAATTGTATACACAAAATCGGCTTAAAATATTTTTGTTAAATGTTTCTACAGTTGACGATTTATGCTAACAATAAAGACGATATATTTGCAACGTCAAACAGCGACGTCCAGTTTTTAACGGTCCACGTTCGATTACAGTGTATTGGAAACTGTGGCCTATCAACGACAGGTAAAACAGAATTTATTTGAAACTAATTCGCTTTTTATTACACAGTGCAAGTTACGATTGATTGATAGATTGATTGATTGATTGATTGGTTTGATGAGTGTTTGACGCCATATTTAGCGTTATTTCAGCATCGCGGTGGCTTGAACATATTGTCAATGTATTTTAAGAGACAATCCCAGTGAATAGCAGGAACCAGGAAACGACAGAATGATTAGCACCCCAATACGTATAATATATTCTTGTCGTTATTTTTGTATCGGCAATCTGCCAAAACGTAATACATTTATTGCATTAACGTGATAAATTTATCTCATTAAAGTTTACATTTATTCCATTATCGACGTGATTCGTTTATTCCATTAACGTGATATATTTTATCCATAAACGTGATAAATTTATTGCATTAACGTGATAAATTTAATTCATTAACATTTACATTTATTCCATTAACGACGTGATACATTTATTCCATTAACGTGATATATATGTATTCCATAAACGTGATACGTTTATTACATTAGCGTGTTATGTTGATTCTTTTTTTTTCCAGCATATTCATGGTAAAAACACAGGATTACTGAAATGTGAATACATTAAACGTTGTGTTAAATTATATTAACGTTTTTTGTTATATAAATTATCTATTTCAGAGATTATCACAATAGCACTGTCTTGTGCTTTGGGTGTTGTTGTGATCGTACTTATAGTTGTCCTGGTCAGACAATATAGACGGTAAGTTACTGTTATATACAACATTGGGAATGCTAGGCTGTAGGTTATAAGCCCCGGAGTAAACTCAAGAGGAGCCTCGATCATCCAGGTCGACCCATGGTTCAGACACTAAGAAGAAATTATTAATCAAGTTGACGGGCAGTTGAGGGAGGGAATGGGGTCGGAGGTGGGGTGGGTGATGATAGCCGTGCTGCTCTCAGAGCAAAGGGGCAAAATGAAGTCGATCTATTTTCAATGTCTTCGATTTGCGTCCTGAATTTGTCTTGTCTTGGTTTGTTGCCAGTGGTTTCTGGGGTGGTTTTCTTCACCCATTGGGCTTGCACGCCGTTATATAGGTGAAACAACATTTAGTACGGCGTAAAACTCCAATCAAACAGCAGCAGTGTTCAGCTGAGTACGAACACCAAGTTCTGTCCGATCCACACTTAAGACAGGTCATATAGCGAGAATATAAACCTAGAAATAGTTTCGTTCCACCAAATTATCAATAGTGAATTGTAGAATTTTGGTCAAACCGTCGAACTACCCATATTCCCACTGGGAAACTGGTCTTGATGGTGTGGCATAAACCAATATAGTTGTACCCACATTCCCAATTGTAATCGCCAGAAACCAATTAATTAATTTATTTTTCATGTCTTTGGGATTCACAGACATAAACTATTTAAAGAAGGAGCTGACAGGCGAAATCTGAGGAAAATACGGAATGCCACTGAGACCACTTTTCAAACGGAGTAAGATCTTTTACATTAATTAGTATTGAGACATTATTTCCAGATGGTCGAAGAACTATAAATTAAATCTGATAAGGTGCATGTGGGCGCGCAATAATATTAATCTGACTATTGCGATTGTATTCTGTGTTCTGCTGTCCGTGTAGTTCGAACTAAGTTCATTAAAATTTGGTGTATGCAAAATTAAAGACTGTATATATTTGATTAAAATACTCGCTTGTATATAATGTCTTAGAAAAATAATCACAGCTCGTAAAGTGATTTAACGAGGATGATTGTAAAAGTCGACGTCATCCTGCAAATTACAGCTTTCATGAAAAGGAGCAAATTTATTGACAAATGAAATTGAAAAAATAGTTTGTATCAGCACGACCAACAAAAGGTCAAGTGCAGGACTAACATCAGAACTAACGTCAGAACTAACATCATAACTAACATCAGGACTAACATCAGAACTAACATCAGGACTAACATCAGAACTAACATCAGGACTAACATCAGAACTAACATCAGAACTAACGTCAGAACTAACATCAGAACTAACATCAGGACTAACATCAGAACTAACATCAGGACTAACATCAGGACTAACATCAGAACTAACATCAGATTTGCTATGCATTTGTGTTTTGGGTCCGCGGCCGTGGCTTAGTGGTAAGCGTGTGCGCTTACTAATCCTACTTGGATGTACTGTTCACAGAGTCCGTCTGTCGACCATCAGGTATATGAGTGAGTCACACGATGTGGCTCCGGCAAGCGAAACTGTTGAAGAAGGCGAAAGCTTTTGATTTACCCAGTGTGGTCAGCAAATAAATATAACAGCATTCTTCTTTTCAGTGATAGACCATGCGTTTATAACATAGAGTCGAAGGTTTACAATTAAAACAGAGGGGCTAAATATATATTTTGCTTGCATGCCCCATCAAAATCTAAAACCATTCCATACAGTAAAAAGACAAATGATGTCCTTCCTTTCTACTGAGCAGTTAAAACAACTGGATTCAGCTACTCTAACACGAGTGTCTACTTTAATAGCATTTTATACTGCTGAATCCGGTAATGACGCAGAACTTTAAATCTAAAGCCATGATTTTGCCAATCAGACGAAAACCCTCATTTTATCAATACTCATCGTTTGTATATTCCTTTAAGCTCAACTGTCTTTTAACACAAAACAACCAAAATAAATGTACGTTTTATATGATTTTTTCAGCGAATATGACATTCCAGATGACTTTGGTATGCATAGAGCAAATCATGACAGCTACCTACATGCGACATCCGAGGGTTCTTCAAATGGCTTCGGCAATATGTCTGGTGACAGAGTATACGCTTCTGGGGACTCACACAGTGATTATTACTCCGGTGAGCGCATAAATCAGCCAACTCACCTACGAGCCGAATCACGCGTTTCTGTGGACTATGATGGAGCCCAAAGCAATGGTGTGGACGGCACACGGCCTCAACGAAGACGTGGAGTACCATTCATGACGAATTTCAATGTGATCGCCAATCATGACTACGTGAGACCTTTTGAAAGGCATAATAGCGAATAATTCAGGACATTTTGGTTTCATTTGTAGAGAGGAATAATGACTATTCGACTCTCAAGAGGACTTTTCAAAGCGTTCTTAAGTCTAATCCCGGATTAGATGACTCAGTATCACGCTAACTATTTATCTTTAATTCGTTTTTTTAAATTTAAGGCTTACGGCAAAACGAACCCACATTTTCATCCCAATAATGACAGTGAGTCTTTCTGTACGTGAAGTATGGACACAGGCTCATTAAATCAATGTCTTTTAAAACAAATATGCCGATTGAAAATCACAAAACGGGGCCTCCGTGGCTGAGTGGTGTACGCTTCTGGTCTACAAATTACGCTCACCTCTGGGTTCGCTGGTTCGATTCACGTGGACCATATGTGGGTTGGTTTTCCAGCAATCAATTTTCTAGTTCGTTTGTTAATGTATTATAATAAAAATAAGCGTTTTTGATGTGCCATTTAATGCACCGGTATTTGTATTCGCCTGCGAGGTCCGCCTTTGATTGACTCACTTAAATACGTCGTTTAATAATTTTGTGTTGTTAGAAAGTAAATTCTAACAGTATTTTCGTTACATTAACTAAATATTTTAATCTAAGTTTTTTCCTCTGGTATCTGACGACGTATTATAGAGCTTTTTAATTATTTTGAGATAGCATTTTCTTAGTGTGGACATATTTGAAGACATACTCGGATTCCCGGCCTGCACCGTTTCTTAACTAGAATGTTTTTAAACTGAGAAAGTACTGTCTCAAAATGATACAAATGTTCTTAAATATGTTGTTAAACTATACAGGAGCAGCTTGAGATAAAGTCCACGAGCTGCATACATAGCCAGGTTATGATGGGAAGTGATTTTGATTTATTATTTGTTGCAATCAACACATGCGGTTTTCTATACAAGGTGCTACAACGAATTCAAGTTTGTCCCGGAAACAGCGCCTGTTTAAACAGATATAAGTTTATACATTTTAAATAATAAAAAATATGATTTATGCCTTTTATTGTAAAATAGTATATAATCATATCGTAAAATTATATCGTAAAATATAACATGTAAAAGCTTTGTTACAACCGTTATTGTAATAAACGCCCGCTTCTGAAATCATGTAACATTAACAAACTCTCAAAGTGTGCTATTGTGTTAACTTCATTACAAACACACTCTTGCTAATATGATAGCACAAACTTTCTTGCATGAACCTATTCTCGTTACGCCTTTACCCAAACCAATCTTTATAAGGTAATGCCCACTCACCTGAGTCAATTCTCACCTTTATCATTATCATTATCACAAATCACCTTTGTATCTCCACCTTCAATATCCCATTCCCTAACCCTCCATAACCCCATCCCAAACCCATTTTCAGAACCCTATCCCCAGTCACCTTTATAACCCCACAGCAACTGATATTTATAATCCATTTCTATCCCCTCCGCTATCCCACCCGCAACCCACTTTCAGAACCCTATCTCCAAATCAATTTTATAACCCCACCAGCAACTGATATTTATAACCCCACTCCTATCACCTCCACTATCCCACCCTCAACCCACCTTCATAATCCTATCTCCAAATCAATTTTATAACCCCACCAGCAACTGATATTTATAACCCCACTCCTATCCCCTCCGTTATCCCACCCCACCCCACCTTCAGAACCCTATCCCCAATAACCTTTATAACCTCACATGCAGATGATATTTATGACCCCATTCACAGAATCCCTCCGTTATCCCACATTCAACCCACCTTCAGCACCCAATCCCACCTACAGCTCGTATTTATAACCCATCCCCATCCCCTCCGTTATCTCACCCCTAACCTACCTTCACATCCCAAATCCCCAATTTACGTTTTAAACTAAAATTTCAGTCCTACTTCATAATCAACTCCATTCTCTACCTGGTTCATAATTCAATCCCAAAGCCCCACTGAACTCATCATAATAACAATCTCCAAACCCTACAGCCGTATTTTCGATTCACCTTTGTAATCCCATCCTATACTCATCATTACACACCACAACCCACATTCATAACCAGATCGCTGTTATAAACATAGTCTCACTTTTCATTCATTACAGCATTTCCAAAACACCTTACCCACCACATCCCGAACACAACTTTTTTAATTCACACTCAAGCCACCTTTGTAACACCAGTTTCAATCTACGATAACACCATTTGTCACAACCTTTTTCACCCCAATCCCCAATCTAACTTTGTAACCCAATCCTCAATCTAATTTTGTAAGACAATTCTCAATCTAACTTTGATAAGACAATCCTCAATATAACTTTGTAAGACAATCCTCAATCTAACTTTGCAACCTAGTCCTCAATCTAACTTTGTAGCAGAATCCCCAATCTAACCTTGTGACACAATCCCCAATCTAACTTTTTAACCTAGTCCTCAATCTAACTTTGTAACACAATCCCCAATCTAACTTTTTAACCTAGTCTTCAATCTAACTTTGTAGCACTATCCCTAATCTAACCTTGTGACACAATCCCCAATCTATCTTTTCAATCTAGTCCTCAATCTAACTTTGTAACACAGTCCCCAATCTAATTTTTTAACCTAGTCCTCAATCTAACTTTGTAGCACAATCCCCAATCTAACTTTGTAACACAATCCCCAATCTAACTTTTTAACCTAGTCCTCAATCTAACTTTGTAGCACAATCCCCAATCTAACCTTGTGACACAATTCCCAATCTAACTTTTTAACCTAGTCCTCAATCTAACTTTGTAACACAATCCCCAATCTAACCTTGTGACACAATCCCCAATTTAACTTTTTAACCTAACCACCATCTAACTTTGCAACCCAATCTTTAATCTAACTTGATAACTTGTCCCCAACACACATTTAGAGCACCATCCCCTTCCCATCTTTATAGCTCTATTTTCGCTCCAAACGTATCTAGCCAATATCCCAAATCCGATTAAATAACTCTATCGGCAAACAACGTTTACAACAATTTTTCCAACCATCTTTATGACCCCAGCGCACTAGCTTAATAAGAAGATCCCCAACCCAGATCTACGTCTTAATAACAAACTGTGCTCATTGCTACACCTCAAACCGAGGACATATCCTCAGCTTATCCCAACCTATCTGTGTAACCCCATCCTCCTCTACAAACTGTGCTCATAACCACACCTCAAACCGAGCACATGTTCTCAGCTTTTTCATAATGTATCTGTGTAACCCCATCATCCTCTACAAACTGTGCTCATAACGACACCTCAAACCGAGGACATAACCTCAGCCTATCCCAACCTATCTGTGTAACCCCACCCTCCTCTACAAACTGTGCTCATAACCACACCTCAAACCGAGGACATATCCTCAGCTTATCCCAACCTATCTGTGTAACCCCACCCTCCTCTACAAACTGTGCTCATAACCACACCTCAAACCGAGGACACAACCTCAGCCTATCCCAACCTATCTGTGTAGCCCCATCCTCATCTACAAACTGTGCTCATTACCACACCTCAAACCGAGGACATAACCTCAGCCTATCCCAACCTATCTGTGTAACCCCATCCTACTCTACAAACTGTGCTCATAACCACACCTCAAACCGAGGACATATCCTCAGTCTATCCCAACCTATCTGTGTAACCCCATCCTCCTCTACAAACTGTGCTCATAACCACACCTCAAACCGAGGACATATCCTCAGTCTATCCCAGCCTATCTGTGTAACCCCATCATCCTCCACACCTCAAACCGAGCACATGTTCTCAGCCTTTTCATAATGTATCTGTTTAACCCCATACTCATCTACTTTCGTATCTTCATCTCCATCATAGGCAGATAATAGAAAGGGAATAAAGGTGTTACAATAGCGAACTTTCTGTGAAATAAGAGGGCGCTCATAAAGTAGTGATTACAATTAAACATGTATAACAGTCAAACTATCTCGTTAAAATAATGGTATTATAATAAGAAACTCACTAAAAAGCAAAAGTGCGTAAATGGAAAACAATTAGAAAAAAAGCGAACTCATAAAAGTCCATACATGTCTTAGTTCTATATGTTATTACAATAAGATATTCTTTGCAATTCGCGGGTGGGATTTTGTAATAAATTTATTACAATAGCACACTTTAAGAGTTTGGTAATGTAACATTGAATTGAATTGAATATATTATACACTAAATACAAATTTGCTACATGCAAGAACTAATGCAAAGTGGCGGGAATAATATACCCTTAGGAGCTTTATTATTACTGTATTACAATCACGTGGGTTTATTACAATAGCGGGCGTTTATTAAAATATCAGTTATAACCAGGCTCCTGAAAGTTTGTTATGAATTGTTTTAAATGTGTATTGGTATTAAAAACGTCTCCGGAAGATATTGTTTGTGAACTCGTATTCTTTTGCCAATGAAGGCTGTTTAATTTGTAGCTGGAAAACAAGAGCTAAAAAATAAACTTGCCTTTTACAACCGTTGATCGGTATGTACATTTTTTCTTTCCTTTTTATATATATATGTATATATTATATATTGCAACTTTATTGTCTGTGGTATGTGTTAATTGTTGTAATTAGTTTTGTTTAAATTATAGCCTATCTCAGCGTAATTTCATATCTGTTATGATATATTATTTGTGGTGCGATTATCGTTACTTTGTATTTTAATTGCAGCAGACTCTTGCCGCATGCGTAAAAAAAGATATGTTCGCAATATTGTTGTAGTTTTGGGATGAGTGTCTTGGATAATGTGCTATAGTTCGTAAAATTGTGTACTCTCAGGTCGACAATGGATTGGCGCTGAGGATCGCCTACAATTGGTCAAATATTATGTATGCATCCAAGTCAACCAGCTTAACCAACAGACGAATGAGGAAAAGAAGATACTGTTGGTGCTCCTTAAAATGTTGTCTTTTTTAAAACAAATCATTTTATTAAAAAAAAAAAAATATTTCCACTTTCCATTTTAAAACATTTTCTTTTTAACTGCAATATCAAAATCTTTCCTCGGCAGTCAATTGTACTGTTTTGATTTGTCATTTCAATTGCTATAGTATAGTATTTTAAAACTCGGCAGTCCTCTATACTACTAGTATTTTAATATGAAATATTCTTTAAAATGTCCGGAATAGTCATTTCTATATTATTATCAAAATTATTTCTACATTCTATTAAATTTGTCATTGTAATTGCAATATAAAGGTCCTTTCAACCACGACAGTTATCGGTACTATTTTAAAATTAAACTGATTCAATTAAGAGTTGTGAGTCTTTGAATTTTAAACCTTATATATGATATTTTAATGCGCATGTGACACTCACTCAAAGTTACTGTGTTCATTGCAATATATACTTTATACTGTCTTGTTATACTGTCTTGTTATTTAATAAAGATCATGGTGACATCATTCGAGACTTAAGTTCTTTCTAGAATAAAGGATGACGCCATTTTATCTTTCGTCGTGTCTTTGACTCTAAGTTATTGAATTGGCCGTCCAATGTCAAATTAATTGTCAATGGAATTGCTTTTCTTACGAAGAATAAAGTGTTAATCGACTGAGTGATAATTTTGGGTTGTATAGAAATTTCGTTTGATGTGTATTCTCCGTTAATAATCTTTGCATTGGTTTCATTGGCCATCAGTCTTTTCGCTAGTGTAGTAATTGTGAGATAAATGGATGAGTGACGAGTCTAGTAGTATGATGAAATTGTGACAATGTTTTGCACATACATTAATGATCCTTTTTAGGAGATGGGTTGTGCCCTGAGACTGTGTATGGCCCCCTTCTTCCCAGGTCGGATTGCGGCCCCTGACCAAAACAACACCAGAACGGCTACACTGGCAGCCAACAAAGTCCCTATGTTTGCCTTTTGTTTGTGAAAGACATTTTTCGACGAATCGTCCATTCCACACTGTTCCTTGCTTAAATGCAGTGGAAATCCGGGTGGAAGCCTTATAGGATACAGGAGCCACACCGCGTGTATCAATCAATATTATGTTGACTTGTTTGTTTGATTGGGGTTTAACGCCGTAGGCCTACTATAGGTTATTTCACACAAATCCAGACACCACTGACAACAAACTAAGACAAGACGGGACAAACACATGACGATCACAAGGCGCATTACAAAGACACCACAAGCAGATCGGTTTCAATTAGTCCCGAAACTATGAGAGCACCAGGGCAACAGGAAGCTGGCAACATTGTGTTGAAGGCATATAAACACCAAATGGTTGTTCAATAGCCTAATAGCAATATATATATATTTTGAATAAAAGAAGAGAGAAAAATTTGCTTGCCTCCACCGGGATTCGAACCCGGGACCTTTGGGTTATATATATATATTTAATAGCTATGAGACGTTTAACGGTTTAAAATACAGACAGACAGACAGACAGACAACGCATTTACTAGTTTTCTATAAAAAAGAACATGCCTCCAGTAATTCTCGCCCAGAGTTTCTGGTTATCTCACTCTCTCCAACCTCTGCATGGTACTCGACATTTTACTAAAATCCTTGGACCCGCAGAGCATAAAATGTCAATTTTAAATGGACAATTCTTTCTATGACAAAATGTTTTTGTAATTGCACAATTTTGCACTAAAAGTGACAGGCGCATAATGTGTCGGGTTACGCTATTTGGTGACTTGCTTCAGATAGTGCTTCGCTTGTAGACGATTCGACAAATGTCCTTGGCAGGAATTAAAATTTACTGTGTTAAGAGATTAATCTGTATACGTTTGCAAAGGTTGAAGAGCGAGCAAAGTTCGACAACTCTTGTTTGGGTGACAAAGTTTAACATAGGCAATACAAGCCAAGTGATACATGGTGATTCATATTATATTATATTAAAGATGATTTATATTAAAACCATTGTCAAGAATGGTTTTAAAAAAACCCGCAAATCGAATCTCCATGTATCCATGTGTATCTTTTAACGGAGTCGTAAGTTCACTCTACCTTGTGAAACTCGTCAGTTTGAATAATGCTATCTGGGAGTTTGACTATCGTGATGTGTAATCAATGGGGACCCTGTAACTAAAACAGAAGTAGTAAAGTTTTTAACCTTCTCGAGTTGAAATACATTCATTAGCTATATTTTCTACAATGAAACTATTAATTGTTTAAAAATAGGATCCTATAATATTAGTGTACTTTGTCAGAACTATTGTTTAATATTATGCCAGTGTTTGGGCATCGAATTAAAACACATGGTAATAAAATTTAGAAAACCTGGAAAAAATGTTCAGCACCTCATTATTAAATCTGGAAATAATATTGACTGTTTCAGTTATTTAAATATTTTAAAAGTTTAGCCTTCGTCATTTGAGAACACCAATTGCTAACAGGCATCCCATTTTGTACTGGGGACTTTTTGAATAAGTTATATGACGTCATATTAGTTACAATTAGCGTAGAATCTATGTACACAAATATCGATATTGAGGCAGGACTTCGTTGTCCAACTACTGATATCTTGAAACTGTTTGAACTCCGTTTGAAATGTAATGATTTCGAGTTCAATGACCACATATACCAGCCAATTAAGGGTTATGCTATGTTGGGATTAAACCTTTTACCCATCATGTAACTTTAATTCATTTTTTTTATGGCAGAGTGGCAACATGAAGCCCTTGGATAGTGTGCTAAGCAGTCCTTGTTGTATCTTATGTATTTGGAATACATATTTAAACCCTTGCATCATTCCAGAGATGCTCTTGATATCTTCATTGACACTCTTAATCATCACAACCCTAACATTTAACTCCAGCCCACTATTAGCTTTGATAGCGTATATGTTTTTAGATGTTTCGGTATACAAGGGTCCTAATTTACATACATTAGGTTCTTTGGATTTTCAGGTGTCCTTTAAAGCCTACAGACACCCACCAACTACTCCATGCGAAATCCGTTCAACCTCCACATACCTTCAAGGAAATTATTAAATCACAAATAATAAGGTTTCACAGAAATTCTATCACTCTTGTCACATTCAATCAGGCTTGTTCTGATGTCCTTTATGTCCTTATCCCAAGAGTATATACTAGGCGACTTCTTCACCAAATTAAGTCCCAAACCCTCAGACAACTGATCGGTTATAATTAAGACCAAGGGCTAGAATCAGGTCCTAAAACAAAATACTACAATCGCCCTGTAATAGTGTCGGACAGGTCCTCAAAATGTATGACGGCGAGATGCAAACTAGATACTTACATAGCAGATATGGCCTCCTTTATTTGGACAACAAACTAGAAATGTTTATTAATTGGTAGACAGTTTGAATTTTGATTAAGAAAATGTGGTATACCTTTATGACTGGTAAGAAGGGTCAAAAACCCTTAGAAAGAGAGGCCACTGGGTTTCAATTGGGAACCAGGTGCCGGTTCCACAAAACATTTTCTGACTACTAAATTTGATATTTTTGCCACTTGTCTTAACTTAGTTTTAAAGTAATACCTGTACGTGTCACTTACTTACATTATTATAAAAATGTGAAAATATTAAATGTTAAAATTCTGAGTGTTAAAAATGTGAGGGCATTTAAACATTTTGACTTAAGTATAAAACTGTTTTGTGGAAAGGGGTCTAAAGGGTCTAAAAAAGAAATAATTTCATTTGTTTTCCAATATGACTAACCAAGCACCCAATTTGCTAGTCTCCTTTTTCAGGAATATCAAAATGTTGTACCTAAATGCTCCTCCTTTCTCTCAAAGACCCACACCATACAAGAGAAACACAAATCTAAAGAACCTACTGGTTAAGGCGAAACTTCCCTCTGTATCAGACAGGTTGTAACATTGATTCTTTTTAACACATATATTCATTGGTTAATCTCAATAATTAACTACTAAAGTCCAATTCGTAGGCTGATTTATTCCCTACCCATACCGAATATCTTGTTGGCTACATATTAAACAATACTTTATGAACCATATTAAAAGTCATTACCTTCTCTCTAGATTTCTATAGTTTTACCTATAACACATCTATAAGGATTAGGGTTTAGTAAGAAACTTGTCTCTGGGAGTTTATCTACAACATAAGATGGTTCATCGATTTTAATTAATCTACATCCTTATGCCAGTGTGATTGCTTTTTAGAAATATAAACAAATGATTATTTCTTAGGGATAAGTCATTTGAAAATGGATATATCCGCCTGAAAAAAAGGTAGATTTGGTAGATTCTTATAGTAAACTATGCGCCTTGAGGTCTGTCATAGTTTGGTTAGTGAAAGTCCACTGCTTGAATTGTCGAATAAAAAGGGACATAGCACTGTGATTCAGTTAAAAGTCTGGCTTGTCATGTCAAGTTCTTGAAAAGCAGCTTTGTGATTGGTCGTTCTAGAGAAATGAATCAACGCCGATACGATATGGTCCGTTGTAAATACGTGACAACTTGGTATCCGGTAGCTATTTAGATATGGATTTCATTGATTAATTGGTGTTTTACGCCGTGCTAGGATATATCTCGCGTATATGAAGGAGGTGTATTCCAAAAATAATTGATACTAACACAACCATAAATTGTGAAGTGTTTTGATACAGTGGGAATGTTAATCTTCCTCCAGTGCTGAGTAAAGACAGCACTTCTACTCTCCACACAAACTGAATTTAGCCATTAGATTATTCTAAAAAGAAACATGAATTATTTAAATTTGCAGAGGATCATAGAACTTAGACGTCATTGGCGTCTTCCAGATCGTTAGATTATCAATATAATGTATTTTATTCTTTCTGTTAAGGTTTTGTCTAGCCTAAAGCTTGAAACGAACTCAACATCATTCTGGTTTATGTGCATATTCAATTGATCTCACCATAAACAGTATAGTGTAAACCTATATATTGATTTCCGGAAGCACTCGCACATTTATTGCAAATCACTAGGCGTGGGTTGTATCAAATAAATATAACCACGCTGTCATTGATACAAAATATCCCAGCTATTTCAGTTGAACACATCGAAATACAAGATTGTGCCATTTACTCAGGTCTGCAAGTTAAAGGCACTTGAGGTATTGCATTTGATTAAAACCGTCTCTGTCTTACCTCCATGACTTGCGTACTGCCCGCTTGGTTATAAACCATGACCAATCAAATTTTTAAGCACATGGCTTTTTTCGTAATTGTGGCTAAAAATAATGCTCTGCCTCGTGACTTCCTGGTACGATAGTGATGGCGGGGTTTATACCAAAGTTTATCAGTCTGCGTTGAAAAGCTAGAAGGTACTTGATAGTTACAAAATAGAACGGTTGTAGAGCACTCTGGTAACGCCGCGATGCTGTCAGTTAATTTTAAATAGGACAATATCAAACTTTAAAAAAAATATACAAAATCGCAAAAAAAGAAGACAAAAAAAGAAAAAAAGAAAGAAGCACAGCACCAGTTAATCGTATTTGCGACATACTTAATGGTATTTCACTCATATGACGCTGGAGCACTCCAACAGTAAAATGCAACGTAACCAACAATGTGAAGTATTTTGCTGTGTTGGAAAATTAATTTATAACTTAAATGATCCTTACATCAGGTTTGAAGGGATCGTGGCATCATAATTCTGCTTTAATGTTTCGTTATAAACTAGGCTTGACACCAGGAAGGGTCCCGGGTGTCGTTGTTACAAAAGAGGACTATATTTTAGAAGTGAGTATCTTTTTACACAAGTGTAGCCCTCCAATTGTCGTTGATTTTCTATTTCCACTTGGCCAGTTTAATAGCGTACACGGGCTATAGATAAAGACAGACAAGTGTTTGTTCAACTTTAATCTCTATTTAGACGTGAAATATAAGTTCAACTATATTATTTATCCATTTATTTTAACAGCAAACCATGTTTTGACAATCTAGTATTTACACATAAAGACTGGTATTCGAATTACGCTGTAACGTGCTTACCTGATAGTAGACAAAGTTAGCAAACTGTATAAATATGGTCTATTGCTATTTTACCGACCGACCGACCGACCGACCGACTGACTGACTGACTGACCGACCGATCGACTGACTGTCGGACTGAATGAATGAATCAATGAATCAATAAATCAATCAATCAATCAATCAATCAATCAATCAATCAATCAATCAATCAATCAATCAATCAATCAACCAACCAA
>JAQQZZ010108842.1:0-15643 GCA_030265115.1 Mopalia vespertina | reverse complement strand
CAAACGGGCACACTGGTGACCGACCGTGTTTTCGAACAATGACGTCAGTCCCGCCTGTTAAGATAACTAATTAACGGTTATGCTTACTCGAATGCAAGTGCAATACAGATGTTGGTCTTTGAGAATATTCAATAAAAATAATAAGTTTAGGTCGAAAAACAGTTGCCTTTCCCTTTAAGACGTTCCATCCATCCTTCCAGCTGGATGACCTTGGTTACCGAGTAAAACTTCAACCACACTACGACGGGAGATGTTTAAATGTGGAACATATTTGTAATTCAAGTATATGAGTCAATTATTCAATTGGAAAAAGTCACTTATTAACATACTATTTGAATAAAATCGTCTTCCCACACCATAAAATAAAAGCAGACTTTCAACATGCACAAAACTCTTTCCATATATTCTTAATTTAAATTATTTAATTGATTCATTTGAATTTACGTAAACTCGATTTTTAACGGGAAAGAACAAGTCCATAAGACTTTATTCTAGCCTATTGTAACCTACTATTCTATTATTTTTTTTTATTTATTATTATTATAGTTAATAAACAAATGAAATGCCTATTATTGGAGATCTTTTGCGTAAACATATCACTTTGCTGAACAAAATCTATTTTTCTACCTCAAAACAATTGTTTTTATGTTTGTTCTTTCTGTATTTGGGAGTGAACAAAGACGGAGTCTAACAAACCACTGTGTATATACATGTGTAACCATTTCCAAGATAGTTAGAATTAAGTAAACAAGCTATGTAACTAGCAGGTCCCGAAAAGTTCATTTTGAAAACACAATCCCCCTTAAATCTAATTTTCCTACTTATTTTGGGAACAGTATTGTGTAACATTGTATTATTTCAGACAAAAAAAACTCTCATTTTTTTTCTCTACAATAAAAATATCTAATACCAGATTTATCGGTTTTAATAAAGCGACATCCCTGTGCTAGTTTGAATATGATTACTTGAATTGTTAAAAAATATATAATACCAGAAAACCATTTACTAAGAAGTGTGAAACGCCAATTCCCAAATCGACACATTCAGCTACAAGACGCGGCAGACACGCATCTTGTGACCGTGGCGAACCGTCAAGAAAGCCAATTTCAGAATTAAACTGAGCGTTTCAAAAACAGCTAGTGCAAGGAATCATGGGAGTTTTCCCAGGACAAAATTCACGATATCGTCGCCTGTGAGAAAAAAATTGTAACAAAAATTCTGACTTCGATCAGTATTGTGCAAAGTAAAGAACTTCGTGTCGATTGTATCCCATAATTTAAATATAGTTAATACAAAATAAATAAAAAATATAAAGTAAGGAAATTAGATTTATAGAGGCAATGGCCAAAATATGATACAAATAGGCACGAGTCCTTGTGTAGGTATAGAACCGCTCCTGAATTTAGCAAACAGCATATAATTTTTCCATAATTTAAAAGTGGAGAAGCAAAGCAATCTGGCCACCGAGAATTACCGACGCTCTACGAATATTACCGACTAAAATCTTATCGGCGTAAAGCTGAAGATTTTGCGAACTAATTGGGCACATCTTACACTCGACGTTACCCTATTTCTTATAACATGGGCGATGCAATCAATGTGGTCTACACTTTCCAATGGGGCGTTTCAGACTTTTAATTAAAAGTTTCTGATAACACATTATTACATGGATTAGTATACAACGTAGAACCAATATGGTATTTGCAAGAAAGGACAATATTTGCAGAAATAAAAAAAATACACAAATAGCGGCTGTATTTGGAGACAGAATTTGGTGAATCTGTTTTCAATTATTGCGTTCGACACATCGCGACCTTAGAATTACAGGGTTCTGACTAACATTTTGGTCGTTTTGAGAAAATCGCTTGCAACGTTCAATTGCTACTTGTGCACTGGTCCTCTAAAAACTTCCTTCCTAGCTAAGCCTAAGCCTCATTGGTGGAAAGTTGCAGATAGAACCCTGTTATTTTGAAGAAGGTGCCCACTAGTGAATTGAAACTTTGTAATTCGGTTGTGGACGTAAGACCGAAGAATTTTAAATAATTCTATCCTGCTAGTAGATAGACCTTTGTAATCCCAAAATTATCCACTATCAAACTCATTTTTAACCAAAATGTTAGTTAGAACCCTGTAATTCTAAGGTCGCTACATATAGACATGAATATTGTAAAATTACGCCATGACGGTCATACTGCATATGTTTTGTGGAATTTGGTGAAAATCTACGTTATAGATGCTGAGGGTAAGAAATATACTTCAAGTTTGAAATTAATCCGTGATTTTGTATTGTTTTCTGAATTTATTGAAATGCGATCCCATCCACTGGGTATAGAAAGAAGCTATGTTCCAAGTTTGAATATAATCTGTGAATTTGTTTTCAAGTCCTCGTGTTCACTACACATATGGACTGGAATATGATGTGTGTAAATTTGTGAACTGCAATCCTATTCGTCGTATTACATGAAGAAAGTTATATTTCAAGTTTAAAGTTAATCGGACGGACAATAGTATTTTACCTAACTGTATAACTTCTCAAACCTTCCCTCGTCTAGTGTTCATCCCAATATCCTCCAACACGGTTTTGTTTAGCTCTCTAAGAGTGAGGAGCCTGAAATAACACAGGTCGTAAACCCAATTCTGATACTCAAAATCTACCCTTTCTGATCGCCTGGAAAATCAGTTCTGTTTCTCTAATAGTCTATTTTACCATGTAACCTTATATCTAGATATACAGGGTAAAAGTGAACATAACTGTGTAATTTCTAGTTTTTCCACTTAACAGGTTGGCCTTTTATGTGCCCAATTACTTCTATCCAATAACGTTTGATACACTGAACTTGTTGATACAATTTAACTTTGCTCAATAGCATTGTTAGATGTGCGCAAATACGGTTCAAGTATCTGTTGCCAAACCATCATAGCGCTCAGGCGGTTAATATAGACTTTTACAGGACCAGAACTTCCATTTATTACACTTACACACACACAAATAAAAAGTTACTGAACTGATTAGATTGGGATATTATTATATCCTTCGAGTCTACTAAATTCAAGTGTAATGCCTCTGCATGCAAATCTGCTGAGAGCGATTACACGGTTTGGATAGTTTAAACGTTGTAGCTATTAGAAAACCACCAACAGCACTCCTTATACTGGGACAAAAATCAAGCTTAAGCACTAGCTGATGATCTCAATTAAAAAATGTAGCTGATAAAGCCGATTTTATCAGAGGTGTTAACTATAGTTGAGTGTGGTGGCTCGAGGATGTTGAATGTTGACGAAAAAGGCGTCAGCCAGTCGTACATCGTGGTACAGTAATATTTCGTAATTATCATATGCACTGTTTTACACCCTTTAACCAAGCTCCCAATCAGACAAAGAGTTGTGAAGGACGCCACCTAACACTTCAATTCAAGGGGCATAACTCCTGTCCGCTAGGTCGCTCGGCAACACCGCCAAAGGGGTAAACTCACTGAGAAAAGTGTGAGTCAATGGATTTTTACGTTTCGAAGTGATTAGAAAGCAGAAAAACAGATATTCATATCTAAAATACGTCTTTATTACAATTCTAAGAAATGACAATAAAAGTCACTGACTGTGAACACAATGTAAGCTAGATTTCTGGCTATCGACAGTGGTGCTCTAGTCTTCATATCCTTCAGGTAGAGGGTTAATCTCCTTGTTATGAAACAGGCTGTGGTTACCATCACCCCAGGGGAAACCCTACAACACAAAATAACCCATCTAGTTAACACATATCCCCGGAGTACCAAAATTAAGACTTAACAATTCTACTCAAGTTCGACACTGTGAAATATTGTGTTTTATTTAACTGAAAAGATAACACTGATGGGATATACCTGGTTTTAGAAGTATCTAGAAGCTGAGATAAATATATTTAAAGATTGAAAGACTTACAAAACTAGAATGCCTACAAAGCACTTATCAGTTGGTTAATCAATGATAATTATAGACTTTATTAAACTCGAAGCTAGCGTGGGGCCGACTTTTGTGTTTCAACTATCAAACACAAAAAGTTGACTACCTTAGTCCTCATTCGGAGATGAGCGTATGCTACGAATTCCTCTCTGTGAGGATGGAACGGATCCAGGATGTAGGTATTCACCCAAAGCACAGCTACACTGGGTAAAGCCACAGTGAAGGTCAGCAGCTTCCACAGTTTAGCCCCTACAATGAAAAAAAAAACAGTCTTTCAGTTTGAACTAAATTCCGTATCACATTCTGTTAGTTCGTTAATACGGCTAAATTTATATAATGCATTAATTTCATTCAGTAGTATGTCACTCACAAGGACACATAAAAAAAAAGTACAAAAGCTGATGCCTACAAAATGATTGGCTATTTTAAAAAAAGATATCGCCCGTCATACACGCGTTATAACATTACAAGGGAGACAATTTGTTTGTTTGATTGGGGTTTAACGCCATGCTTGAGGTTATTCCACTCACATGACGGCATACCAGACCAATGGGTGAAGGAAACCCGCATCGACGCCACTGGCAACAAACAAAGACAGGACAAATACAACACGTTATACAAAGACATCACCAACAGATCGGTTCATGTTGCCCCATAGCTCTGATAGAACCAGGGCAACAGCTCCCTCCCTATCCTCCGCCAATTTGTTTCTGTCTTCACTGTGAACCGTTTCTTTGATTCTCCTTTTTCATAACTTTTACATGAAAAGAGCAGGGTTAGACTCGAAAAGTTCCAAGGTAACAAACTGGCGCATATGCTGTCCACACCCCCCTAAATATTGGTGGGATGGGTGGAATTTACGCCAGAGCTTGTTCCCCATCTCGGAGAAAGCTATTATCATCGGAACCGAATGCAGAATTTGCTGCTTAATAAAACAAAAACTCAAATCATTCTATCGTCCGTTGAGTTTGCGAAGCTTGTAAGTAGTCAGTGCAAATGGCGTCACTTTAATTGTGTAACGTTTCTTTCCCCAGCCCACTTTTTGAACAAACAAACAAAAAGTACAACAGCTACAGAGAAACCGATCAGTTGCTATTGACACATACAAATATTTTTATTTTAACGCGCTGGCAGGTGTGGTGTGGTTTTTGCAGACGATAGTGTCGTATCTAAGGCCGCGGTCGTTTGACTGGCTGTCGGAATAGCAACTTTGTGGGAACCATTCAAAGCTTGTATGAAAATTTGGACTAGAAACGGCTCAAAGGGATTTTGATTGGGTATTTATAAATTAAGTAACTGTTAACTCTCGACAAACGTGCCTTCTTTTCTCAGCGGTTATTCTGAAAGGATTTCTATATTAGTAACCGCTGATTAGTGAGCGTACATAAATGTTTCTTCGTTACAAGCTCGTGACTTTGGTCATCTAATGCTAAATCTAACAGCTGCGTCAAATAGCATCAATGCTATGGAAGCTCTCGTAGAGTATAGTTCTATCATTTACAGACATTCCCGAGAATTTGTGCCAAGGCAATATAAGAGTTTAATCCTTTGGCTAAGCTTATCTTTTTTTTTTATCAAAAAATGCTTATTTGGTATTTTTGCAATTTGTTTTACAATTATTATTCACTATCAAAAGTTAGATAGTCCATTACAACGTAAACCTACTATGGGGGCACACATTTTAAAAATGGCGACTGGATGTGTGTGCCACTTGACCAATCAGCTAACCACATTGCTGCGTATGTCTGGGTGAGCTACCATAATAAAAGCCATATTGCTCAGTGCACATGATCCATTGAACCAGTCTACCACAACAAAGCCGCCATACATTATGCGCCTATGCGTAACAGCTTTTCAAATTTATTTATTTAAAAAATCTGTTGTATGCAATTGTCTCGCACTTTAAAATGCTCACAAACACCCATTCATTCAATAAGCCTATTCCTGTTAACTGTATTGCCTATCCCTTTAAGTTGTCTAAGTCCATTATCATGCAGAAGATGTGTCGAAATAATATGAATTTATATATTTTCCGACAAGCTTGGATGCCCAGTATTAAAAATATGTAACTTTGGTGAAGGTCCAATAACAACTTAGTTAAATTTAATTAATGTCGACAGAAGAAAAATACAGTGCATTTTCGGCGCATTGTTTTACAGAATGTAATGACTAACACAAATTAAATCGGTTTATTCAGAAGAATAGCTTGAAGAGTGCTTCAGTTTTTCGAAGGATATCAGAGCCCCACTGGCCATTCTGTAAGTTCAGAGAGTATTAGGTCACAGGAAGGCCCCATTCTTAAATAAAATCAAGTCTACTCTTACGTCGAGACATTGACTCTAAGATAACCCCGGGCCATCTTGTTTTGCACTTCTTTTATTTGCTGGTCTGTGACATACGTCGCCCCAAATATTGAGTTGTCTTAGTCTCGATTCCACTATAGAAACTCTCGCGATAATACGATGGAGGAAAGCCCCACTAGCCATCCCGTAAGTTCAGAGAGTATAAGGCCGCGGGAAGTCCCCACTAACTTTACCGTAAGTTCAGAGAGTATTAGATCACAGAATGACCCCAGTAGCCATCGATTAAGTTAAGCGATTATTACACTACACAAAGACCCCACTAGCCGTCCCGTAAGTTCAGAGGGTATACGGTCACCGGATGATACCACAAGCCCTCATCTATGAAAATGTGGCGTGTTGATGTGGTGTTGAAAACAGACATTCCTTTCACACTACGACAGAATGATAATGTTTAAACCATACTGCACTTATCTCAAGTGCTATCATTATCAGTAGTCTCAAACTCCGGTTTCTGTTAAAATACATCTTGGACAAATATCAACATGTGAAATATTTTAATTTAGGCTTCCTACACATGATTACGCACATACAGTGCATAGATCTGTTCGTTTGAGTGGGGTTTAAGGTAATAGTCAAGGTTATTTAAAGTCTATTACGCTGTGCCTTACTTAAATACGAAGGGAAATCGAGAAGATTGTTTGATTGGGGTTTAACGTCGTACTTAAGGTCATTTCACTCTCATGACGTCATGCCAGACCAATGGATGAAGAAAACCACACCAGACACCACTGGCAAAAAACAAAAACATCACAGGACAATACAAACATATCGGCTTCCTGTTCATCTTTAGCTCAGAAAGCACCAAGAAGCTCCCTCAAACCACCAGCGAAAACGTAATAAAACCACCCCCACATTGTGGTACTCACTCATATACCTGTGGACAACAGCTTACTCGAACCCATAAAAGTTTCCTCCTCTAAGTAGGCCCACACACCATAAACTAAATCACTTCATAGATTTGTTTGTTATGGGCTAAAGTCCTCATTTTAAGGGGTTTAGTTCGTATTTAAGGCTATTTCACCTATATGAGGGTATGCCAGTGAAATTGGTGAAGGAAACCAACCTGGACATTACAGGCAACCATCAGTGACAAGATAGAATATTTACAAGACAATTCAAAGACATCAAAGATCGGCTTCATACTGTCCTTAATGCGATTATAATCGCCCGATAGCGGCGATTGTACTAATCACTTAAAAAACGGCACGTGTGTTCGGGCCAGCGACAGCGATTATGATCGCCGAAGACCGTCGGCCACCAGTCGCTCGGATCAAACAGGTTTGATATTTTCGGCCGATTTTTAACGTGTGTTCATGCAAGCGACTACAGTCGCGCGGATCAATGCTGTTAAACCAATCAGAGTTCGAGTTCTTCTCACAGGACACACAAAATGGCAACTTCTACGAATGAAGTCTGGGCGAAATTACTTTCCAAATACTTCTGTTCTCCTATCTGAGTCTACGTCAAAACCATCTTTTGATGAGTAAATATATTTCCGTTTTAATCTCGCCATACTGGACAAATCACGTGACTTATGTTGCTTTTTGTAAAGTAAAAATACTCCGGATCGCTGGGTCAATCCCCACGTGGTCGGCCGAAAACTTTCGTTGGCGAATTCGCTGGCTATCAGGGGCCAGTTGCTCAAAAGACGATTGGCCGCTAACACCAGATTAAATCACTAATACCGGGTTAGAGATACACCTTCAACATGGCGGGACGTCATCTAACACCGGATTAAATTTAATAGCGCTTCGAGCAACCGGCCCCAGAACGCCGCGTGTTCCCCGCATTAGCTCTGAGAGCACCAACTAAACGGTAAGTTCCGTTGCTACGGCCCGCTATAGTTCATAGAAAGACAGCAGAAAAACAGTTGTTCTATCCAATCTCACAGATACAAATGACGTTCTATTAGATTGCAAGTTAGTGGGCAAGCCTTTTCAGTTAAAATATTTTTCTGTTTGAATGCACAAAACTAAATTGTTGCTTCTTGTTAATTACTTTTAGTGTCAACTAATGACACTTTGTTAATAAACCCTATTCCTTAATGGTTTGCCATTCCTCAGGAATTTCCATTTAACCATCGTTAAAAGATAGCACACTTTTTGTAAAGTATTAAAGTTGGTACACACTGTCATTTTAAATAGCAACAGTGGATGTTGTACATGCTGACAAAGTGATGACAAATCTAAGTTGATTTTATACTAGGAATTCTGATAACTTCACAAAATTTTAATTTTAATTTGTATCAAAAACTTTTCTTTTTATGCTAAGGGTCTTCGGCTGTTATCAAAACAGGTGAAGTATCGTCAAAGAATAGAGAAACTGAGAACTCGATTATGATTTTTACACAAGTTTATTTGCAGCCATGATTTAAAGCATACTAAAAAACTGCAATAAATTCAAGACTTTATGAAATTTCTATATTTATTCCATGAATTCATCACAATATACATATATATATTTTATTTTTATCATCTACAGAATTTAACCAGACCACTTCGATTTTAAACATGAATTGTTGTTAAGCTCTAAGCACTGCACTATGAGACCGGTTTCTGTAGATAGAGATGATATCTGGCTGCTGACACAAACACACTTAATTCCTAATTCATCCTAGCCTCAATGTTCATCTTCAAATCCTTCAGGTAAAGGGTTAGCATGGGGGTTGTGAAAGAGACTATGGTTCCCATCACCCCAGGGAAATGGCTGGAAAAAAATATATAAATAGAATTTTAATTTAACAATAATATAAATGTTCTCAAAAGGTTATGCCTTCATTTATTAGTTTAAGAATATATTCTTAATCCTGTAGTTCCACTGAAAGTTTAACATAATACACAAGTAGTGTTATTCCGAAAAATGATAACTTCATAAATGAATGAAATGCTGAAATATAAGATTGAGTCAAAATGAATTTATAATTTTTTGGAATAACACTAATTGTGTATTATAATCTTAATTGTCCTCCTGTATTAATAAAATTTTATTTTCATCTGAGGAAATGTGTGTTAGAAACGGGTTTTCAACAGCTAAAATGTTGTTTCTTGTTTTTGATATTGAATTCATTGATAAAAATCTATTAAAACCTGTAAAACATAACGCATTTGATTGGTCAGAAACTTGATGACCTATTCATAAGGAGAAGAAGTCATTCCCATTGGACTCTATGTCACAACTTTGACTCTAGACACTGGCAGCCCCCAGGGGGAAGATCTTAGTTAGCGTGATATCTATTAATTGAAACATAATGGTTTGTTATAATTTAACAAAATTAGTTTAATTCAACACCACAAATGATCACAACAGACCAAAAACTTTACAGGAGTTCCATATCAAGGTCCTACTGGACATTGGTGTCCACTTCGAGGGAATCATTTATGTAAGACCATTCATTAGGATGCGCAATATATGTCAGAATATTAAGTACATATTTTTGTCAACACTTCAGAATATTATTGTATGTATATATTTTTAAAATATGTCAGATTATGTGAATATTATTGTAAGTATATATTTTTAAAATATGTCAGATTTTGTAAATATACATTTTTGAAAAGCTTGGATAATGCCCGAATTGATATCGACAGAGCACATTTTTGGTGGCTTCATATTGGTCTGAATGTAATTACCCAACACCAAATAAATTATATGTAGTTTGTATAGCAGATTAGCCCTTGCACTGTAAAAGGGTGACTGGATTTTTTTTCAACATTCACTTAGAATGATCACATGGGAGATTTTTTTCTGTCCTTTTAAAAGTCTTTCACAAAAACCTATTTTAAAATCTATCCCTAACTTGAGAAATAAGCACATTTCTATGTAGAATCTGCCAAAATCTGAAATTTCTGAAACAAGCATTTTAAGATTGGGCTTCGATTTAATCTACATTGGATCTATCAGCAGGTGAGTAAGTCTATATCAATAGCTGTATTGAGTACAGCCAAATGTTCAGGTGTAATCCACATTTACTTCATTGAGCAATGGAGCTACACATCAATATCAAATAAGAAAAACTAGCTGAGAACCACTTAGCCTCGGCCTTGGGCAGGCTCATTTTGAATAAATATGCTCATAGTTACAGTTTTGGGGAGAGTTCTATGAAGCAAAATGTTACTTTTGCAGACAATCGGTCAACTTCTATTCAAGATATATTTTTAAAATGGCAGCCATCTTCGCCGACAACATTTTGTAAAACATGGGTGCCATATTGTTTTAAGGAATTTTGTGAAATGAAATCCCAATGATGGAAGAAAGCTATACTCCAAGTTTTAAGTCAATGTGTGAATTTGTTTTCAAGCTACCATGTTCACAAACATTTGTGACAGACTGACACGTAACCTATTTTATATCAACCCCAGCTATTTTGAAACCTTTTAGATTGGCTAACTTAAGTCATACTTGACTTAAAAAAAGAGTGTGTCTAAACAAATGGTAGGTCATTTAATTTTAGGAGAAACGTAGTGTTAAAGTTGCACTACAAGAAATGTTACTGTATTTCCCATTTACGATAATGATTGAAATCTCTGATGCACATGTACTTTAATGTCCCTTTCAAAATATTCATTACAGTATACTAACGAAAAACAGCCCTTCAAACATGTATAAAGATTGGATGAGAGAAAAGGAAAACTGGATATATTTACCAGTCGCCTTTCCACTTTAGTAGCAGAAACAAATAGATTAATTTGCTTGACTGATGTTTAACATCATACGGTAGGGTACTTCACTTATATGACGAACCACTGTCCACTTCTTACCAGGAAGAAACCATGTAACAGTTTCACATTGTATTTATGTACTGTACACAATATTTATGTTCTGGGTACTGTTCAACAAAGCGATCTAAGCCTAACCGAGGCTGAGAATGCTTTGTGGAACGGGCCCCAGGTCTGTATCCCACCTTTGATCTCAGCCTCAGATGCTCATAGGCCACAAAGTCCCTTGAGGGGTGTTCCTCTTCCATGCGGATAAAAGCATTATAGTAACAGAGAGCAACTCCTGGGAGAGCCACGGTGAAGGTCAATATCTTCCACATCTTCGAGCCACCTGAATAAGAAAACAGCGACAATGGAAAGTTATTTTTAAAATAAATTTAAACGCGAGTGAATGTGCATGATGGTGTAGCATTGTTCCGACACATAGAACTAAAACTTCACACTGTGCTTAAGGGTAGTTAACTTTTATTGATGGCGTATATTCCAACAATAATGGACACCAGCACAACCATAAAATGTGAAGTGTTCAGATACTGTTAGAAAGTTAATCTTCCTCCAGTGCTAAGTAAAGACAGCATTGCTACTATTCAAATAAACTACTAGGTCACCATGGTAATAAAATAGCTTAAGGCTAAGATCGTTTCATGAAACGGGCCTAATAATAAATGATTACCCAATGATTATCTTGAAGTTCCAGATGAATACTATGGTTTTTAAAAAAAAAAAAGCTGAATGACAGAAAATAATGCAAAAAAGACTTTGAACCAGAAACGCCTAACTGGAAATGAATACGAAAAAAAAAAAAAAATTAGCAACACATAAAAACAGAATGAACAACACAAAGTGAAAACAGAATGGAACTGGGGAATTTTTTTTTTAAAGATACTCACTATTGTATTTCAGTCAATGAAGGGAATGCGGCAAAAGTGCTATGATAATCTCAATTTTAACGATGAAGGCTAACTTTCAAAGAACATGAAATATGTTGAAATGCATTGTTTAATTCCATCCGTTGTTTTAACAAGAGGAAGTTATTTTCCAACATTGATATCAGTCCCAGAATTTATTCTCAACTCTTGTATTCACAACTCATACTGAAGTGAATATTGTCAAATTATGCAATGTAAACTTTATTGAAATTAGCGATCACACTCACTGAACACAAAACTAGAGCTTCCACACCAAGAATATAAGACAAGACTATGATATCGCAAAGAAACTTTGCTTTGATTAAGAACTGGTTTAGTTTCAGCTTTCAGTGAACACTTGTAGAGCGGATTTCAGTTGTTTAAGTAGGCTACAACAATATTGACTCACTTTTTCCTATTCATATTTTTAAAATAGAATAGAATAAATCTGGTATAAAATTTGTCACGAAAAGTTATGGGAACATGTAGTTTCGTGTAGACATCCTGTTCCACACTCTTGGATTTCATATCTTTGCATGATTTACAACATGGTCAGGTCCCCAAAGACATCTTCCATACTAGCTGGAGATTTGTCAGTTCAGGTTTTGATTTGTTTGTTTGATTGGGGTTTAACGCTGTAATTAAGCTTTGAAGCCACAGATGAGCGCAATAATTGTTTTCATTAAAATCGTGGCTAATTTCTCGATGAAGCCAGCACACGACTGCAGCTACAGGTCGCATTGAAGACAATTTTCCATCTGTCTGGCATATTCTCTTTAATATTGGCGTCCAATCGGTAACGCAAATGGACAACATTGTGAACAAGCAAATAGCTGGGGTTTTTGTTTTGCTCAGCTTCGTTTCACACATATTCAGAATCTTCCCAGGAAGAAGGTTATCGTGTTTCCGACATTTCCTAACCTTGGCCAGAGGTATTATGTATTTTTTGGGGATATTGGAAAACTGACCTTGTCAACCAGTCACATGTACCAGGCCTTCTGATTTGAGGTGTGCTGTCCTATGCTTACACAGATCACTCACCTCAAATCAGAGGTCTGATGTACCTTATTTTACTGTTATTTTCTATGTTAAAACCACTCTCGCACTATATCTAACATGGGTCCATGATGGGAGCATGTAAGAATAAGGTTTTGAATCCAATGCAAATTTTGTTTTCATCCACAAGCACAACATAGTTTAGATTTTGGAGCCAAAATGAAGTTTCAAGTGAGACAATTCATTATTTACAGAGGGTTTACACTGTTAAAACTTCATACATATTGCAGGGAAATCTAGTTTTAATTAGAATCATACACTTTTGATGACATAAAAGGTGGACAAAGGTTGTTTTAGGACAGTTTTCTATCAATGTGTCTAGTATCCTAAATACAAAAGCCTGTGCAAGTAGTCGATTGTTTCGTTTTCACACTGATCCAATTTCCCTCAGACTTGCTAGCTCCAAATTTGGAATGAGGACTTTTAGTTAGTATTTTTAAAAGGAATTTTCTATTTTATGTCAGTTGTCTTCAATCGGAATCCATCATATTTTTGCTAGGTTTGCTGGTTTGTTTGATTGGAGTTTAATGTCGTACTCAAGGGTATTCCACTTATATGACGACGTATTGTCCACTTCACACTGTTCCTGCCTAAATACGGTGTACATTTATAGTCTTAGCTAGAGACCTGTTCACTTGTTATTTTCAACAGGCAGAATTGGTAAAATGACGCGTAGAAATTCTTAATTATAACATGGGAAACTCAAAGATAGGAAAATGGACAATTTTGACAGCCAATTTGTTTTTAAAATAGGGATTATTTATGACAGACAGTTCCAAACCTAGCTTAGAATAGACATTTGCGCTCTTTAAGCAAACATTTATTTATTAAAACACGGTTACTCAAGCTTTTCGAAAAAAACAATATGCCTCACTTAAAGTTGCTTCTTCGTTATTTTACAAATGGTTGGGGATAGCTATTCAGAGTGACAGAAGGAAGTTACAATATTGAATAATAAAGGGAAATAACCACAGCGTTCAATCACCATAATTCAGACAAGGTCAAACACGCACGCATGTTGTTCAGACACTATTTCCACAGAAAAGCGTCGCTTGTATGTACTCAGATGATAAGAGAAACTATTTATACTGCAATAACCAATTTCACTATATGTCAGATGCCTTTTTTTATCGAATTTACTCCTGGGTCTCAAACACCGTCATAAAACGAAACAACAACAACGTCGCGGTTCTGTTGCACTTTCCGTAATTCTTTATCAATTGTTTTCTCATACATTTTTGATTAAATACTCTCTATACAAACCTGCATGTTCTCCAGAAACAGCTGATGGTCCTTGGGCGCTAGCAAAGGAGCGGAGAAGTCGCAAGTTTCCAAGTCTGGACGCCATGGTGGTGTAAAAATGATACTGGTATCACAGCTTTATAACATGCTCCTGTAGAGGGCGCTGTACTCAACGAGGCTAGAGACCTCATCCAAGAACTGAGCCAGAACAAATATTTCTGCTCAATAACTCATTTGACCGTCTTATTAAGACTTATAAACGCGTTCAAATGACATATTACTTCACTTTATTTTGAATAAAACAATTTGTTTAAGCCCATTTGACGGAATATTATGAATGTATATTTTTTGAGTCAATTTAATAGTTTCATTGAGTTTTGACATATTTGGTAATTTATACACATGCAAGTTATTTCATTCAGCACTGGAACTACGGGTTAATTCCGTTTCGCCTTATTTGTCATTTTGTTCATTTTTTCCTTGTTGGCGCGAACCGCAACTGGCAAGCTCAAGTTTCTTTATTTCACTCTGGTCACCATCTTCCCTAATAAAGACATTGTCACATTTCTTACTCCCAAAAATTACAATTTTTGTTTTATCTTTATTTAATTCTAGCTTTCAATCATTACAGAATTGAGAGAAAGTGTTTATTTAGCATTTTGGAATTTTTGTAGATTTTCTGATAGTCTATTTCGGCTGGGATTACAATACCGTATGTTTACGGTAATCCCAGATTTCTGTAATGTTTAGTTTGCTTGTTAATTTAAATAACTCCGGCTTCAGATGCAACTTCGTTTTATTCTTGTACATGTCACTTTTATGTTTACTGCTGACGATGACATAATAAAGACGAAATATTCAGTCAAAATGAGTCTCTCTTTCTTCGGAGTTTACGGTTATCAGTGGAACAAATCTAACAAATAGGAGACTTATCTTTCCTTGTCACCTCTAACCGGAAGTTGGCTTAAGCATCTCGGAGAAAAAATGAAGCGGTAAAATGGTTGTTTATAAGTGTCAACAAAGTTGAGAGTTGGTGGAAATACAGAATTCTGTTTCACGATGTTAGGCTGTGTATTACAGGAGCTGCTGAAGAATGGGAAACGCAAACAATAAGCTACCTCTTAGAAAGTCACTGTCTCTGCCCGATACACAGGTAATACAACAACAACACCATTGTAAACTCCCGGTATCGGGTTATCTCACCCACAGACCAACACGTCTAGATGGTTGACACATGGTCCTGAAATTCAGGTCGATGAAGTTTTAATAAAATTAACGTTGTTAGCTCATTTACTACCAGGCTTTATTTAAATAAACTTATTCATCATATTCATAGATGAAAATAGCCCTGTTAACATGACAGTGAGGACTTCCCCTCACAGTCATGCTGTGTTGTCATCCCGCATACTTACTGCATAAG
>JAQQZZ010108831.1:0-12931 GCA_030265115.1 Mopalia vespertina | reverse complement strand
CATCGTGGATAATTTCCTTCAACCAATGGGCTCACATGTCTTGTTGGCAGTAGCATCGTGGATAATTTCCTTCAACCAATGGGCTCACATGTCTTGTTGACAGTAGCATCGTGGATAATTTCCTTCAACCAATGGGCTCAAATGTCCTGTTGACAGTAGCATCGTGGATAATTTCCTTCAACCAATGGGCTCACATGTCTTGTTGGCAGTACCATCGTCGCTAATTTCATTCAACCAATGGGCTCACATGTGTTGTTGGCAGTACCATCGTGGCTAATTTCCTTCAACTAATGGGCTCACATGTCTTGTTGACAGTAGCATCGTGGATAATTTCCTTCAACCAATTGGCTCACATGTATTTTTGGCAGTAGCATCGTGGATAATTTCCTTCAACCAATGGGCTCACATGTCTTGTTGGCAGTAGCATCGTGGATACTTTCCTTCAACCAATGAGCTCACATGTCTTGTTGTAACCTGAATGGTTATTTTTTTCTGTCAAGAACTTAATTCTTTTTTACATCTGTCACATATGTTGCCTTGTTATTTTTTATTTATAAAATCAGTGCCATTGGTTGGCCTCTGTTTTTTTATAATCTAATATTTAATGTATGCTGCTTTTTTATCACTTGCATAATTTGCCATTGTCGTTATCTGACACAAGTTTTTGGTAAAAATGTTTTATTTATGCTGCCTTGTTGTTACATTATTATTTTATCATGACCTCTGCTTTGGTATATAAAAACATATAAATATAGTACTTACTTGAATTGCCTGTGTTATTGTTAATTCTATCTGGCAGTGCTGATAGATTACTATATTTGTTACCTCCACCTACATCGTGGTCGATACGACAGTCTCCTTATATGGTGGTGGTGCACAATTTTCACCAAGGTACCACGATCAATGTCTTCTCATCCACTTAGTTCTTAGTCGTTTCGACCACCGTCTTTGTGGTCCGGTCCCCCTTTTGCTAACGATGTATTGGATGATTTTAGACATCCGACAAAATATGATCGGTAGCCAATGTGTTCCTGGGAGAGAATTCAAGCTTAACTTAACAAAATTAAATAAGAGGATCCTGGACAAAGCCGTCTAAAAAAGTAGAGCAGAAAAGAGCACAGCTCACATACCCCAGCAGATATACTAATTACTATAATAAATTGAAAATTCAATATAATGTGAATATTTTTGTAGAAGCGTAAACCTCATATCAATCATATAGTATAATACTAAATGGAACTTTAGTATTTAATCAATTATTCCAATTTACACTTCCTCGGGTCCTTGTCAGTAAGACAACAGTGAACAATATTATGGTTGACTACACTATAATGAATTATGCAGTTTTTAAATCAGTTTTATCTTTTTTTTTAATAGATTTTATTGTCATACCTTTGTCAAATGAATATATATTTTATAAACATTCTGCGCTGTTCCTCAGCCTGAGATCTCTTCTATATTGAGTATTGAGCCTCAGGCGGTATTTACTCTTAGATTCGTGTAAACATTTATTCATTTGATCATGTATGTCGGCGGAAATCTTCCGCTTTTACAAACCAGAAATGAGAAGCATCTCTATGATTGGTCAATTTAAGAAACCAATCGACATTATAAGGGAAGTGATTGCGTTAGATCTCAATTATAGTGACAAACACAACACGGGGATCGCTTTTTGAGATCTGATTTTAATTAGATGTTTGTTTAACAAGAGTTGAGTACATTGTTTATATGTAAACATTTAGGGTGTGTGACATATGCCATCAATAAATAACTGGGATGAGAGGTATAAACAAAATAATAGTTAGCCTGAAAAGATAGACAGTGGTAAACAGTTATAGAAATGGTGTTGTGAGTGTGTGGATAGCTTCCGGAATCGCACCAAAACCAATTATTTGTTAGCTCTACTTGGTAAGTCATGTATGGTGGACTTTTCATGACATATCTCCTTCTCGCGATAAACAACAGGCTTAAAGTATTAATCGTTTCACACAACTTTTTCTTTTTTTTTCAAAACGGTAAAAAGGCACACTGGTTAAGGTTATTATTGTGAATATTTATTGGTAAGTAGTCAGTTATAGAGACAGACATGATATGGCATGAAAAGTCCACCATTTATATTAGTTACCAAGTCAATTCCTCCGTAAACGGTTCAGCAGATTTACCGTAAGTACACGACGTTCTGGTTAAAAGGAGAGAAGCCTTGCTGTCTGAACATTGCATTGAGGAACTTTTAATGGTGGATTACGTCCCTTTCATTTCAGCCAAACAACCTTAAACCTGGTAAGAATCCCTCATTGTCCACTTCAAAGCGACCTATAGCTCTAACGTCAGTGTTATGTAAAATAATGGAGAAAATGATAAATAGTAGACTCATTCGGTTTTGTAATAAACCTATACACTTAGTTCTGTACATAGCGGTTTCAGAAAGAATCGATCTACCTCTGACCATGTAGCTACTATGAAAAACACAGTTAGAATGTCTTTGAAAAATAAAGAGTTTGTATGAGCTGTATTCTTGGATATAGAGAAAGCATACGATATGATGTGGAGATGGGGCTTATTGATAAAAATGAAAAGTGTGGGAATAGGTGGCATGAAGCTTGTGTGGGTGAAAGCTACCGTTCTCTACCACTATAGAGTCACACTGTCGACGACATGAAGGCAGAATAATTTCGTTCTCTCACGTTAGAATTAAGTATAACTGCCACAGTGATGAAAATATTATACTGTGCCAAGTCTTGACATTTCTGAGGAGGCCATTTAAGTATGTGTAGTAACGCACCGATGTATGTCACTCACATAATGCAGTCCTTCTGGTTGGTGGGCCTCCTGGTGTTTGTTGTCAGGTCAAAGGATCATTAATGGTGATTATTGTCTCATATTAACCATCTTCTACAAAATAGCAATAACTACAGCCAGAAGCCATAATGCTTATCTTACATACAGTTGGTATATTTCAGCTGTTTTGCAGAACCAAAAACAAATCATATAACAGTTGTAATCTGCGACATGCCAGGGCATTTTAATTCAGCTAGTACATTAATTCAATATTCATTTCATTTGATCTTAGTTTGTCTTTGCCTGCTATAGTAGACCATACTTACTACACATGTCTATAAAAGTGTAGTACCCGTATTCATGTTTATTACAGTAAGTTGAAGCTCACGTGACCTTGACACATATAGTTTGAGAAAGAGACGGATATGACTGGATGAGAACTGCTCAACCACAATACACTTGTATCTAGCTAGTGAACATCCGTTCTCGGAATCCTACCAGTCGCCGACTTCGTCATTACCTTGTATGAACGTAAAGATAGTAAACGAGCTTCGCATTAATCGCACAATCAACAAATAACAACAAACCAACCAAAATAAAACTATCTGGAATCTTTAACATATCCGCTGGCTTACTGCCGTGTCATTTAGTCAAACTAAACATAAATGCCCTTTCTGCCGTCAAACGTTTGTCATAGGTGTATTGCTCCGTTTCTGTGCCACTGGTCATTTGTGAAGTTAGAAATTAATCAGCGCGCATGTGCAGTTGACGAGAGTTCCGTACAATCAGTCACCCTTTGACAGCACTGGACTATCCTTATTTGACTTTCATTGACTTTTCGGTGGGATGTTGCCACTTTTACGGATTTGAACTAAGTAGGATATATTACCTAAAGGGTTATCCACACAAATTATAACCGAAAAGCCTATATGACTTTTAGGCTTCTCGTATTGCATCTACTCTTGCTGTTCCACTGTTTTAAAATATCTCAATTAAGTTCAGTTTGTCTTCTGGTGCAGGAGAGGAAAGTCATCAAATTGTATGTGGTTACGGGTCTTTTTGTTCTGGGGTTACCTGTAGGTGTCTTGTAGGGTTTAGTCCCAAAACGGAGACAAAGGGTAATTCAATAGTGGAATACTGTTTATTTAAGAAATACATTCCACAAGCATCGATTAATCTAGCATTGTTTTGTCGTATTCTTGGCATTTTGTTTTTTTCAATACTAGTATTAAGTTATCTATTTAACAATACAATTTTACTTTGCATGTTGTTAAGGCTTTTAGACAAAACTCGTTTATATTCCTTATCCAGTTCAGATTCCATACATGTGTTATAATATACTAATATATTCTGGCATTCAAATACTATAATATTTTTAACGTTTTGTAAAGTTTTTTGTTACACTTATCAAATATATTCATTTTATGTTTTCAGTATAGAGGTATGCCGACACGTTTTCGTTGTCGAATGAGTGGGCTGAAAATCACATACAGCAAGTAAACAAGAATGAATGTATCTAGTACAGAGTGTCTTTCTTTGTGTTTGTCCCTTTTTTAAGTGGGTGGTTGGAAGGACCTTCTTGATGCCCTGGTGCTCTGAGAACTAAAGGGGAACATACAGTCGAACTGATTGTGGTGTCTGTATTGCCTTCTGTTTTTGTCTTGCGTTTGTACCGCCTTGTCTTTGTTTGTTGCCAGTGGTGTCGAGGGTGGTTTCCTTAACCCATGGGGCTGGCACGCCGTCAGTGAAATAACATTAGGTACGGCGTTAATCGCCAATCAAACAAAGACACACCTTTTTTTTTTTACAAAGTCCATTTTGTTTTTCAACATGTAATTAATGTTTCTGTTTTTCTTGTATTACATTTGTTCACTTTTGGAAGCCATATCCATTTAGTCTACCCTAGTTGAAATTCTCCTGTTTTTAGTAAAGACTTTATTAAATTACGGTTATGCTGTCAACAAACGTAGTATTAAACTTAGAGACCTCATTCACTAAGTGTCCTAAAAGCAAACAGCATTATCGTTGGCCAATTAAACGTATATTCATGCAACAAATTTACATGCTTTGTGAATTTATCAGTGGAATGTATTCTTTGTTCATTTGTTTTGGTTGGGTAGGGAGAGGTTGTCTGTTTCTTTTCTTGTTATTAGTAAATAGATGAAATGTGTTATAATTGATTGTCTGGAGGACCTTTGTACATACATGTATGTTAATACCTTGTACGTTAGATAGGTTTTATAAACTGTATCTAATTATGCTCATAAAGCTATTAAATAATGTTTATACCGTTGTTAATTTGGATGCCTAAGAGTTGGACCACTTAACAAATATATGTATGCTGATTTCATTTGTTTTCCGCATTGCGCTGTTCTGATTAATATTCAGAAAGCTAATCTACCGTCGAAATCAACGTTTTCCGCTAGAATGTCAGTGGTTTTCCTCGAACTGCCATTAGTATGTATGAACTAATTGAGCATTATGATAATGTACTGCGTTCTGTCCTATGATCTGTGTAGCAGAACATTTTTGTCCAAGTCTACATTGACAGAGTTTTATCATTTTATGTTCACATTGTTACAGTCAATGATCCAGCCTTGGGCATTTGGCTTTCATTTTATTGGATTTCGGCAGAACCAGTCCACTTGTGTAAATGTCATGATTATATTAAGAAAGCTTTTTATTACTGGATGCAGATGTTTAAAAATGCAATTTTTTTAATGATAAATTATATTAAGCCATCCATGTTAATTATGGAATCATTTGGAGCTAGACTGAATATCAAGGTCAAGGTCAATGTCAAAATGGCGATTTATAAAATAAGTTGCTCATGACGCAAGCAGGGCAATATTTTTAGGTGAATTTTGATCTAGCTACATACACCTATTTATTATAACAATGTCTATAACAAATTCGTTTTTTGAAATAATATACCACATTGCGCATACGTTCATATCCTTGTTTCCTGTAGGTAGTTGAAACTGAGCTCAGTGTTGTCTAGGTGTTCTCAGTACCAAGGGACAACAGGAAACCGATATGTTTGTGATGCTTTTGTAACCCATTGGGTTGGCGCACCGTCACATGAGTGAAATAAACCTAAGTACGTCGTTAAGTTCCAAACAATCAAAGAAACAAATCATTGATGCATTTTTTGTAACATGAACATTTTTTTAATGATAAATCACATATGCCACCTTGTTACTTATTACTACTTAAATGTGTTATCAGTGTCATAGGATGGACTTAAAACAATTTATAAAACTTTCTCAATGTCATTAATGGCATTTAGTTTTGTTTAAGATATATCACTGATGCTGCCTTCTTGTCACATGATTATTTTTGTCAGTGTCGTCAATTATGATGTCCGCTTTTGGAAAATAGCGGGTTAAAAGTTGAATTTTATGTGTATATTATTCTTCATTATTTCTGGCAGTGCTGCTTGACTACTATATGTGTTACCTCTCCTTCTTTTGTGGCTTTTTACAGCTACCACCAATGTACCAAGAATAATGTGGTGACCGTTTGTTCATTGGTCTTGGTTACAACCTTCTTGGTGGTCTGGTCAACAACCGCCTGTTGGTGGTTTAATCGCGACTACTCTATTTAGTAGACCTTGTCGCAGGGGACAAGGGTATAGCTGGTCGCCGTGCTTACCTTGCTCTAGCAGTGTATTGGGGGATTTTAGAAATCTTAAAATATAATCGTTAGCCACGCAGGGCGTTACCGGAAGAAAGTTCCCGCTATCCAAACATCACCCCTAAAATGCGACCAAATTAAATTTGAGGAGTCAGGTATGTGCGTGGGATTTGGATTTCGAAGGACATGACCCAACTTGCTTTTGCTTCTGATTGAACTAAGGCTTATTATCAAACTGTCATTACTGTATCAAACGTCTTTACACTGTGACTTTGATCCTAAATCCTAAACAAGCATGGCTTTTAAGAACATTATCACTTGATGATCATATATATTGGCTCATTTTGTAACCATCGGGTACCATCTAACTATTCAACGCAGAGTTTAACTTTGCGATAAACCAGCGCCATAGAGTTCTTCACAGGCAGTAATGTGGCGGAGCACTACTCTTCGCTACAGTTATGGAAAAATCCAGCAGCTTAAAAAAATAATAAATGTGTAATGTTTTTAAAATAAAATGGAACCGTAAGAATAATTAATTTGTTGGAGTTTTAAATAAAATATGAAGAATTGAACTGACCAGCAGTGTTATGGCATTATTACTTATTTCCTGTATATTAATACAGTTGTAATTTTGCGGAAAGCGACCACACAATGTACTGAAATCTACCGAATGGTCCTGGTTTACGATCAAACGGTCTATACTGAATGTCATATATGTAAGACGGGGTCGATTTTTATCAAATGATATTGACCTTAACTCAATAATTTTCAAACTGCGTTATCTATTTGTAAATTGTAATGAGGATCCAGGTTATACTGTCCTATAGCTTTTCCCAAAGTTAAACCCCAATCTGTATAAATGTTAATTCCCAAGTGCGATTTGTTTGAACGATTTCAGGGAATTCCATTAAATTGCAGAGTTTCGATGGGTCTGTTGTTTCGTATTGTGTTCATCAACCAATGGAAATGCATGCATACAAGTGGAATTCCCTCAAGTCGTAACTAAAAACCGTATCGCGGGAATGCGCCTTTATCAAACTGTAAATGATTGCGAAGCATAATACATGATATATACGAAAAAACACACATTTCTGAGAAATCCAAACACGAACATAAGATTTGTTTGATTAACCTATATTTCTCGATTCACCTATGCCTCACTTGTCTTTTATTGTATTGTACTAGCACTATACATCCCCTCTTTCAACAATCGACTAAAAATCAGTCTTGGAAAGAAATAATTGCCTTTTATTATTTCGATGTTGTAACTTTGTGAGCTTTTTTTCCCCCCATGCATCGTCTGTAATTATAAAATGCATACTGTTAGTAACGACCATACAAAAAACATCAAACACCGAATTATTGTTTGAATTGTATCTCTTTGTCTACTTTGTGTTTAGCATAGTTAAACACGGCCCATTTTATTAATAAAGCAGTGAGTCACTTGAATGAAATTTTTTCTCATCATCTACTACCAAAGATAATCTGAACCAGAACACATACCGTTATAATATCGAAAAATGTTTTCAAATATATTTAAACGAACACTAACAAAGGTCGTCAGCCAAAGACATGTGTTCTTACAGCAGGAAGTAAAATTGTTCATGGTTTTCACTTTCACTTATGTTTTTACGTTAAAAAAGTAACGGAACCGTATTTTATACTAGATAAATAAAATTATGAGGTAGATTTTAGTCGATTATTAAACGAGGTAATACAAAGTGCCAACATTATAACAAAATACGTGTAAAGAATGGTTAGAATCAGAAATAAGTTAATCAAAAAATCTTCCGTTTCGCTTGTATGGGTTTGTATGTTTGTTGGATTGATTGGGGTTTTATGTCGTAGTCATGAAGGTTATGACGGCGTACCAGCCCAATGGGTGAAGGAAACCACAAAAAAAAAGATGAAAATACAGGGTAATCACCAGACGTAATACAAATATTTTGTAAACGTATCGGCTTCCTGTTGACTCTTAGCTCCGAGAGCATAAGGGTAACGGAAATCTCCGTCCAGCCGTCCACCTTTTGTTTGGGATGTCCCCAGCCATATATGCTTGCCTGTCAATTGCAATTTGCCAAATGCCCATTTTCACAGTACGATTTGAACCTATAACCTCAGAGGATTCCCATTTCGTGCAGCATTTTGATTGCTCGATAGGTGGTTGACACGACCGAGAGCCATATTGATGGGCCTGTTTTAATCGTGGTGATAACTGTGCGCGAACAAGGAGGATGTCGTATCGACCATGATGTATAGGTGGAGGTAACAAATATACTATTCTATCAGCATTGCCAGATAGAATGAACAATAAAACAGGCCATTCAAGTAAGTACTATATTTATATATTTTTATATAAAAAAACAGAGGTCATGTAACGACACAGATAAAATAATAATGTAACAACAAGGCAGCATAAATAAAACATTTTTACCAAACACTTGTGTCAGATAAAGACAATGGCAAAGTATGCATGTAATAAAAAAGCAGCTTACATGATATACCTGCTTATAAAAACCCGAGGCCAAACAATAGCACTGATATTATAATTAAAAAGTAACAAGGCAACATATGTGACATATGTAAAAATTGGTTGAAGGAAATTATCCACGATGCTACTGCCAACAGGCAGATATTACAGAGCAGTCACAAAAAGCATTCAAAGACATCACAACCAGATCGCGGATTCGTGCTGGAGCGTATTCTCACGGTGCGATATCTAAAAACGGTTGTAGGGGGATTTCTCTTATGTTGAATTCTCAGAAAAATCTACACAGTTCAGGCAGTTCGAGGAAAACCACAGCCAGTTTATTGGAAAAGTTGGACTCGGATAGCGGATTGAATACAGATTTCGGAATGTTTACCAGACAAATAAATTAAACGTATATTTAGTTTTCAAACACGTAAGCATTTCAATTAGCAACGTATTAAAAATTGTTTAATAGCAGTATTTAACACAAGTAGCTTAGAGATTAAAAAAGCTTTCTAACGTACATGCATGTCAATATATTTACAAATGTCACCGTAACAGAAACGACGGAGAGAGATCAACGACACGAAACAAAAAACCGACCCGAACAAACAAGAAAATTCAAACTATTAAGTTACATAGAGTAAACAAATTCGGACATTTGCTGCATGAATATATTTTTCGTTGGCTAACAATACTGATTTTTGTTGTAAGAACACTTTAGGAAAGATAGTTTAAAGTTAAATACAACGTTTGTTAGCAGAATAAACAGGATATTAGAGCGTCTTTACTAAAAACATGAGTCTTTATCTTAGTAAAAATTAAACGGATAGAACTTCCAAAAGTGAGCAAAGGTAATACAAGGAAACAGACAAAATTACAATTACAAGTTGAATAACATAATGGACAGCGTAAAACAAAGGAGACACGAGACAGACACTGATACTCTGCAATAGGAACAGTTGTTTTCGTTTAGTAGTTATTTGTGATTTTGAGGTCTTTCTCTGCATTTCAAAAAATAATGTCGTGTTAAAACAAAAGTGATTTTATGAGCACTTGCATAACAACTTTTTAAGGTTTCTGTAATTCTTCATATTCGACTTGTTCCATAGGATGTGCATACACAATGTTTTCGTACACAGCAGCGTTGTCATAATAAGATGTCTGTACCATTCTATTATCATTCCCTTGACCAATTTGTCTGCTCTTGGTGTTCCGTCGTACTTTTGGGATGATGTTTTCTTTACACAGAGACGCAGACTAGAAAAGTAAACAATAATCAAAACATTATTGTCGAACAGTGTAATTCAGAATTTAGATGGCCAGGCATTTTCAACTATTCTCTATGGTAAAGTAGACTTGGTAAAAACATATAATTTCGACATCCATTGATACAAAAACAGATAGCTGGTTAGCACATAAGAATACGATCTATTGGAAAAGGATTACGTTTCAAATTAATTAGCCTCGAATTGACATCGACTGGTATTCGTAGCAGTAATCAATCACATACGACCATTCATAACAATCTTCATTATCTACACGTTAAAGGAGAAGACCACATAAAACCATATTCTGTAAATAAGCAAAACTTTTAGAGTGTAATACAATACATTAATTTCCATTTTCATAACCTGATCGTAACTCTGGGTATCATCGATTAAAGAGCAACATAAGCACCAGTTGCGTCATCAAATCCTCTGCTGATAAGTTGTCCTGCACTCTGGTTGGTCAGCCAGTTTTGAACTATCCAATGATTGACCAGTGAAGTCTGCTGTACACAGGATTTGATGATTCACGTGGTTCCAGTGTTTCTCTTTAATGGACAATAACTAGAGTTATGATCGAGTTAGGAGCATCAGAATTATTGTATTGCATTTGACAGAACAATGTTTACTTATGTAGAAAACACGTTTTTTGGGTGGTCTTGTCCTTTAAACTACTCGTTCCATGGACTGATACAGTACTTTGGCAACACATATATGTATTCATTCAATCAACATTTGTGGAAACAACGTATGTTACATTAACTACCATCATCTCCCTTCTGGCATAAGCTTGTTCAGGACATGTAGATGCTATTAATATTGTGTTACTTTCTACTAAGATTGTCTTGCATATAGCAAAGTATGTTGTAAACTACATGTATTTAAATGTGTAAATGTTTTTCACAAACTCCATAATTCACAGCTATAACTCGTTATGACAGAAACATGTGTGTCAAACAAGAATAAATTTGTGTGTACATTAAAATGTTCTTTTGCATCTTTCTCCTTAACCGAAAATTGCCGTCCGGTTTTGTCATTGTAGTTACGCCTTGTATACTATAAACATACCACAATAGTTACCATTACATCACACAAACGAATTAATGATTTTATTGATTAGCAGATTAATTCTAAACCTGTTGTTCGCATTTTTTGTATTTAGTTGGATATAACTGCAACCTAACGACTCCGTAGTGCTGCTTAAATCTGTGTTAAATCAGATGGTAAACATCTATTTTTATATAAAACGATGTTAACAAAATGCAAGACCTGATGGATTTCGCCAATGGTTTTTCTTGTTGATGTGACTTGGCTTGCGTTTGCCCTGACTGATAAGCTGTAATTAATGGGTGAAATGAGATGTTGGCGACTGGAGAGAGAGTACGACTGCATGGACAATGAACTTGATATGGTAAAGAGACATAAGCAGTCGAGTCGAGACTGAATTGTATTTGTTAGTCATGTACAATAAGATGAATAAATTAAGGACTTACGCTTACCGGAACAATAAGATGACCAAAATAATCACTATGGCAACCAGGACAGCATTAAACACTATAACGATAACATTTCCAGTGGATGGGCCTGTTATTTCTGCAACTTTTACAAATATTAAAGGTACAATTAAGCATATAATCTATACTTGAACTTTGAGGTGTAAGATAGCCTTTAATCGTTCAATAAAATTGTATTTGTATTAAACAATGTAATTTCCTTCTTGCATACTTATTAATAAGTATGCAAGAAGGAAATTACATACTGTCGGATTTTGTAAAAAAAGGAGCGGATTTGACGAATTACATAGGTTTATGCAAGATAAGTGGCAGTCACGAACCTTTTATGGAAGAATATGTTATATTGCAAAATGAGTAAATGTCAACAGAAAAAAAAAGACTGCATTTTTCAACGTTCATTTCTCGAAGTGCAATAAAGATGAGATTTAATAGATTAGTTGACCTAGTAGAATATTCCTTGAACTAGTAAAAGATGTCTTATTGTTTGAAATTTTTTAATAGATCGATCACAGTGCATTTTGTGGTCTATCCCACCTTGGAAAGTCTTACAAAAATGCAAAAAACAACTTTCAGAAAACATTAAATATTTTTTTTACAAATTTGAAGTTTCTAACATAAATAGTTTTCTAGAGCCGAATGTCAAGTCATGTTACGCAATGACTTTGACGTTGAAAAAATACGTCACTACGTGAAAATTTCATGTAAATGTGTCTCCTGGGGCCGTTTGCTCAAACCAAAATAAGCCGCTAATAGTATATTAAACTCATAATCTAGGATTAGAGATAGGCCCTCAACATGTCTTGACATCATCTAATCTAGGATTAAACCTAATAGTGCTTTGAACAACTGGCCCCTGGCGTCTTTAAGTGAACGTCACACCAACAATATTAGGGGCTATCTCCCTTTGCTACACATCAACAACATGGCGGACACACCGTCACAAGATGTCTGAACTAAAGGGGCACTGCACTAGATGATCTGAAAGACGAAGGGAAGGCTTTTGGGGATGTGAGAGGTGGGCTGAAGGTGTGACTTCCCGCGATGTTCTAGATAACTCCCAGAGAGAAGTTTCTTCATAAACTTTAATCTCGAGTTGTGTTATGGGTAACCTATAGACATCTCGAGCAGGTGATGACCATGAATATGGTGTATAAAATATTGTTAAAAATGTAGCTAACAAGATAATCGGCATGGGTTATGAATACATCAGTCTACAAATTAATATATCAGAGATACAGAGATTAACCAATGAATATGTATGT